>LBLO01000277.1:0-33768 GCA_004354395.1 Chondrostereum purpureum | reverse complement strand
CTTCCCGCAGCGATGTCCGTCAAGTCCTGGACACGTCAAAATCGAACTGGGACGTGAAAAACCAAACTGCACCTCTATGGAGGCATATTGCAAGTCGTATAAAAGCTGGGATATGCGTACAGAGAAAGACAGAGCTGAGCTTTCATAACACCTTTTCTTTCGACAGTGCTGGTCACTTTTTCAACATTTATCATGTATTTCTCTGCCGCCTCAATAAACATTCTGCTCCTCACTTGCAGTGGTATATTGCCAAACGCCCTTACCCTTTCTATACCCAATGATCGGTGAGGCATTTCGAGAGGACGTTTTCGGTGTACTCACTTTACGTTGGCCCCAGATATTCTGATCTTGTTCGTCGAGCTCCCAGTCCCACTGCTGCCAAGAAGACGTTAGTAGAGAGGGCGAAACTGAAGCCGAATTCCTGCAATCCAGTACAGACAGCAAAGTTAGGACGTGCCTTCCATGATGCATTCGAGCTAGCCAAAGTAGCACAGGCTGTCGAAAAGACGGACCCTGCGTATGTATCTCTTCCGTGTTCAGTCTAGTGAAGTACTAGGGTCAGGCTGAAGGTCAATTCGTATCAGATATGGGAATTACTTTACACAGGAGGACGACGGAACTGTTCAAAATATGTTCAAGGCGATTGCATATCCACCAAGAGACTTTGAAGTACAATGTTCAAGAGCGGCTGAATGTGATGGAATTGTAAGATCTTGCTCTCTCCAGGGAATATGTACTCATTCTTATCGCCTTTTCGTTTCTACAAAGCTTGCGCTTACATCCACGGACGTCACACCAGACAACGTACATCCTATAATGGAGATCTGCCCAGGGTTTTTTGACGACGTCGAGACCAAGAACGATTTAGCCTCCAAGGCTTTCAACGATCAGGGATGGTGTAAAGCGCCATACAAGATTGGAAATCTTATGACTGCAGGACATACCATCGTTCACGAGATGACCCATTTTGATTTCATTGGTCGAGCCGTCGGTGAAGTAGGAGGATTGTTCCCCGATGTCCAGTGAGTTATTATTACTCCTCGGATTCTTGGTCGACTAGACACGAGTATTCTGACGTTTGTCGGGGCTTCTCCTCGTTCAGTGGGTCGTTTGGAACTCAAGACCTTCCACTCCAAGTTAGCAAGCTCCCTAGGCTCAAGAAGCCAGATCTATACGCACCGGCGCAAGCACGATTGCTAGCAGCCGCATGGAGAGACCACGATGCTAAGAAGATTAAGACAGAGCCGGAGATTTTTACGACCAACAACGCGGAGAATTTGGCTGCCTGTGCGACAGGTGAGTGCTTGCCACTGCTTGGGCCTCTTGAAAACGAGGTCAAAGCTGAAAAACACTGTAACAGAACATTATTTCATTAAGAAATGTAGCATTATGACGCCGATCTCGGATGATGAGCCAGACGATGAACCAGGGAGTCCTAGTCATAAAAAGCAGAAGATTGGGGGAACCTCGACTAAAAAGCACGGTGCGGCATAGAATAGTAATAAGCAGCGCTGGCTATGTAACCGTGCTATGAAGAACGTTCTAGTTCTCTGACATAAATTCTGTTTGAGGGAATGTTTGAGATTGACTGGTACATGTTGAGTGGATTAATAGTGTTTATGTGGGATGAGCTCAGATGAGCTCGAGGAAATCATGATGTATGGAAAGCACAAATCTTCGGAGCACCTAACCAGTACAATGCTAAGGGCAAAAGCTGAACGCATCGGCCGACTAGCTCAGTTGGTTAGAGCGTCGTGCTAATATCTCGAATGTTAACGCGAAGGTCTTGGGTTCGATCCCCACGTTGGCCATAGGAGTACACCACAACATATTTTTGCCATGGGACTGACACGGAGTAATAACCACTCTTTCTGCGCAACCACCACCACTCCGTTCACTCAACATGGATATTTCAAGGAATATGGACAGCAACTCTTCACTTTCTCCGCCATCGCCATCCACACAACGAACGACGCGTTCCAATTCACGAATGGATGAGCCTAACGGACAACCGAGACTTGTTGTGGATTATACTTATCGGACGGACTCTGGCTCTGACAGTGACGACAGCTATAGCGACGAAGAGTGTACATGGTGGTTATTGGAGAAGGTTCAGACGAACTACAGGGCGGTTAAGATACAAAAGCAGACTGAGACCATGACGGAGATGACGAACGGAAATAGTCAGAGACGTCCAGCTGCAGGCTGTGATTCAACTACTCGTGTTATCAGATAAGAGCGAAAGAGGAAGGAGCGTGCCAGTGATTTAACTCCGATTCTTTCCGCTCACTTATATACCGAAACTCGTGCCACACCGGAACGCCACCTCGTGGTCTCGACCTCACGCACTCAGAGTCATTGATTCCCGCCCCTTATGCCCCTCGAAAAAAATCGCACGATCGTGTAGAGCCTGGGGATTGGGGCTGCTTTTTTGGCTTGGTGCCAAAGTGAGTGCTGTTCTCAAAATATTTGTTGTAGTCTTGCAGGCCAGGCCACTCTATTTGCTCTGGACACTATCCAGCTCTGTAAATGTCTAGGGCGACGCTACACTCTATGCGACGCGACATTCCTAGCTATGTGGTCCGTCAATGAATCTTAGACTCGTCCAGCGTCTATGCTCCATCGGCAATTTCATTACCAAGGTCGATATAGAATCTGAGGCTCCTGACTGGGCACGCACCCACAGAAGGATGCCTCGAATCAGATTACCTTGGTTTCGTACCCTTCATATTTCTAGTGGTTCTCACCCGCTCCTTCTACAGTAGATATGGAACTGTTTGAATCCCGCATATCCCTCGCCTGCATCCGGAAATCGGACGATCTATGTACTCTTCTTCAAAATGAAAAAGGTAGAACTTGCTACCTTCTTGCGCTATTAGTCCTTCTCAATTCCAGTTTATTTTTCAGTTTATTTTTTCTTAAGCGGATGCTYGCTTTATACAATTTGATTTCACTTTTCATAAGATTTTGAACCAGGACTCAGATGCCACCACTGATAATATATTCTATTAGTCCGGCACCACAATAATCAATACCAACTTTCCAGGAGTTTCTGGCAGCATTCCTGACTCCTGAGGTGTTCCTCTGCGATTCAACTTGAGGGATTGAGAGCATCGTTGCAAAATCGCTTGAGCRTTACGGCACCAGGGCAAGTCGCCTCATCTCGACTGTTGGAGCCTCACGCGGCTACGAAAAANTAAACCAAAAAATAAACTGGAATTGAGAAGGACTATTGGTTCACCACGCATCTTTAGAGCAGACTACATACCTCAGAAATAGTCCCCAACGTGACTGGCGAAGCTCCAGTTCTGGACTCAACTTCAATTACTTCTTCTCAGGCTGTTGGTACACATTCCCAGATCTCCGAATCATCGGAAATGTTATTGTCAAGCTAGTACAACCATAGACTAGGTTGTGTGACATTTTGCTCGNCTTTGACGGGGCTATTTCATCTTCACGTAGCGCTACTCGAAGATAAGGGTCAGTTAAAACTACAATTGGTCACAAAAAAGTGGTTTCCGTACGGCAACTCAGCTCCGGTTACACATGTACAGAACCTCCAGTCATCGCCTCGGAGACAACATCCTGAGGATGTCAATGTCTGCAGTGATCATGAATACTTGGGGAATCTGTCATAGGTTCAAAGGATAAACTAGACTCAAGGTTGAATTAGAGCTGATAAATAGACAGATTTCACTGACAGTGACTGACTTACATAGCTTCGAGAGTTTTGTTAAGGAGACGAGCCATCCGGACTCGAYGCGGATGTCAGGACAAGRTCTCTYGGACGTCCGGAGGAGTGTCGATRMAACCGCGMGAAGTTGGGRRATAARAGCAARAGAYAAYGGGAAYAGTAGYSTCGATAGAGTGATGAGAGGACAGARRAWAGAGAAGAMACGCTGGCGGATGGTGGTGGAATCGGGCTCGACTTGAATCGAGCCAAAAACAGATTAAATGATGGGGGAATTCGCGGCAGCTCATCTTGGAAGGCATAGCNTTCTAGGATCTCCTGGGACCGCGCTTTCGAGGTGAGGAGCGCAACTCGACACTAGTACTAGTGACTACTAGTCTCCCCTAGGCAGACGACATCACTCGGGTCCTCGTGACTCGACACCAGCATAAGCTAAGGAAGGAGTTGGCTTGGCGCTAGCACACGGTCACACCACTACCTGCACAGCGTCAAACTTACTTATGCTATGGCCTACACACCGAGAGTGACTCCTCAAAATCGCGTTCTCTCTCCACGTCTAGTCGTCCAATCGTGCCCCAATTTTAATTGGTTAAACCAAGAGACATGCAATCATCCCGTTCAGTAACGATGCTTCATCTTTCGTCGCACTCTAGTAAGCTCTTGATAAGCTCTTCAAAATCCGGGGAAACGCTTAGACATCTACAAACTATGCCCAATTTACTGTGCCACAATCTTAGAGTGGCTGGCGGTGTTTTGACCTTTAGCATTTATTCCCGTCCAATTCCCGCCAGAACCATGGCCGGTTTGCCCCACTGAATTGGAGATTCTTGTAGTTGGGCAACTGGTTGATATTACTTCATATACGTAGATTGTAGATATACTGCATCACTCTCCATAAAGCTGAACTATCCGGTAAGCGTTCCGTGCGACTACTCCTACAAGTCTTCAGAATCAGAGTTGGGTTGATGGGGCGACGATGTATATGGTCTCTCGCTGGGGCGTCTTGTGCTAGGACCTATAAACCGCTCGGTTTGTCAAAGTGCGATTAAGTGAATTGAGAGACTCACCAGCAGTTCCTTGGACGTTGATCCCCTGGGGAGTCGGGACCCGTTTACTGGATCCCTTGACATTTCCTGTCACTATCTCTGGTCTCTGTTGAGAGGCTTTAAGTTTCTTAGCTTGGTTTCCGTCCTGTGTCTCTTTAGCCTTACGCTTGACTACTGAGGAAAGAAGGAATGAATATGGGAAGCAATTCATGAACGGGGNCGATACACACCCTGGACTGCGCCCGCGGGTTTTTATGTTCTTCTGGAGGCTCAGCATTACTGGGAGCAGGACGACTACCACGCGGCGATTCCTTGGGTGCGAAACGGTCTTGCTCTCCGGGCCTGCGAGCGATAGGGCTGGCACCAGGAGGAACTGGTTTCTTTGGGCCTTGGGGACTACCAGCATGAACTTGTCCCGGGGCTCTGGTCGGGGTAGGCAATTGTTGCGGAACCGCCTGAGCCTGGAAATAGCGTCCAAGTAAGGCTATCTCACTAAAGAAAGGAAACTGAGTATATCAAAAGAAGACGACAGACAAGAGAACTTACTACTCTCCAGCCACTCGGAACGTATATTTGGCGCCACCTTTGAGATGAACATCTACATTCCTTTGATCAATCTGGAATTGGTGAATTTAGAGGAGACCTAATCATGTAATCAAACTTACCTTTCCAGCACGAAAAACCGCTAGACGAACTTCCGAAATCGCCGCCATAGGTTCTCCACTGCTTAGATCGAGTAGTGAGGTGGAGAGATACAGTGTTGTGGTTGCTAACGGTATAGCGTCGGTGGCCAACATGGCAGAGGTGATATGTGCGCCCGTTCCGGTCTTGAGTTGAATGGAGACGGTCGAATGAGCGGCTATGAGTACACTACTATGAGGGGGTCAATCAACAGATGGAGATGATCATGAGCGGACGGCTCACCAGATCGATGTGTCCATGGCGGGAGATGCACTACGAGTGGCGGATGGAGGAAGGAAAGGAGGGGTGTAGACATAATATACCCGTGCATAAGAGGCAGAAAATCGAAGTAGGACCGGAGTGATTGGACAAAGGATCTTCAGCTACGGGGCTCCGGGCCGAAGTCCCCGGTCAATTGGGAACAACTTGTGCGCGTCACTACCTTAACGAGTACTACTACTACTTGACCCAGCACCCATGCTCGACGCCCGAATAATTGTGATAAATGGCAAGTATCAACTCTCCTGTAGTCACATACTAACCAGAAACAAATAGGATCCGATCATCTTCATGAGACCATGCTTGTACAGACCACGAAATGCCACGCTTGGCTCAGGGAACTTGGGAGGAAATCCTTGAAGGCACCCTCTGGAGAAACACACTCTGTCAAGGATCTCTTTTKGAAGAAAGACGCACTTCCGACCTGCTACTCGTGCTCCCAATCAAAGAATTCTATATGTCAATTCAAAAGTGACCGTGATATATCTTCTGTCATTCTGTCTATTGATTCTTCTATAGATGTTAGGGCTTGTGCCATCGATGAGATAGGTCCTGTCACCTTGTTTTCGGAGTTCCACCCCAGCCCGTCTCCCATTTATCCTGAAATGTTCAGGACAGGAGTCACGACGGAATATCGGCAGGAAGCTTTGGTACGTCGGTAAATGTGTCGTGTATGAGAGGCCAAGCATTAACCATTCTCTTCAGGCTGTCGTATCCTCCATTCTTCTATACAATATGTCCAATATCTACCAGCAAATTATAAGTACCGACAAAAANCGAGTCCTATTCCGCTCCCAGGACACAACGTCCAGAGAGATCTGCGGTACGAGGAGTTAGTTCATTCTCTTTTCATAACCTTGATATAGCTGTTCAGATCACTGCCATATGGGTATCTTCATCCTTTCTTTTTGTGTACTGGATGTGCAATGGAAATATGCCCCCTTTGCTATGACGCCAGTGAGGTGCGTAACCTTCCCACGTACTTTCGATGGAGAAAACGTTAATATCACAATCGCTAAATTCCTAGACTGAAGATCTCTCTCAGCCATTTTGTGCACATCGGGATGTCAAGGAAAGTTTTTTGATGTGCTCTCGTATCAAGGAAACAGAATTAGCCACCATAATCCATGATATGGAAGAAGCGGCCATGCATCCCGTCTCCGCTGGTGCCCAAGGAATGCCCATCGCACAACCCCCTGCTATGCCCCGTGTACATGTGGATCAGTTCCAACCAACCCATCTACGGAAGCTGCTGGCGTCATCAACTCCTGCAATAGTCACCGGATTGAATCTCGCCCTCCAATTAGCATGGGATCCGGAGTGGATGCGCAATAAATATGGATTGGAAAATTGTATTATGGAAGATTGTGAGGAAGTAGAAAAATCGGTGCCAACGAAGTTGGAAAGATATACCAGCGAGACGACATCTACGTTCGATTTGGGTAGCTCTGTCTCTTTGGCACCACCACCAACAAACGGATATCCCTACGTCTCAGAGTACCACTCACCAAGCAACGTGTACGCGCCTCAACCCCGACGCTCCACCTCATACGGCTTTTCGCATGGAAATGATATCGAACTTGCCTCTTCGAAAGAAGCAATAGTTGCACCGACCCCCTATGCGCCATATGTAGCTCGTGCAGCATACGAGAGCAACGACCAAGTCGAATGGGATTTGGGCAACAAACAACCGTACTCACCATCAACGATGCATGGCCCTCATTCACCTTCTCTTTCACCACAACCTCCGATTACCCAGCCRTACGCTGTTTCTCATTCTCCACCACCCGATGGGATGAGAATGCGCCAATTGGCGCCATCCCCCCAACCGCACCGCATATCTCGTGCTCGCTCTCCTATAGGCTCTGCACCGCCCTCCCCAGTGCCAACATCACCACTCCCGCTGCCTCCCTTCTCATCAGACGAGAAGCATGAACTCTCAAAACATACGCAGGAGCCCACGGGGCGGTCATACCACACTGCATCATCTTCCATACCTGATTACGCGCCGCCAGACTATAGCAGTACCCAGTACCACCGATAGCGTCGGTATCTCCCCCCAGGGTGTTCTATAGGATACCCAGGAGTTCGTTCATTTCTATACCTCACTTTTTATTGCTAGGGACATGCCACAGTATTTGTTTACATAGATCAGTTTCTCTTCACGTTACACCCTACATTCATTTCTGGAGCTTTTTCTTGTGTACTATCGTGTGAGATATAATATCCATTAGTTGCTTGGTAGATTTCATTTTCTTGCAATGTGTATAGTTGAGGAGGCGCGCTGCCTTGATAATATAGTAGCCTCGCGAGACCCGATCTCATGTGTACATGTGCTTATTCTGAATCCCAACACTGCATGCATTTTGAACATGCATGAAGCGGGGGCTAAGTAACAGAACTGCTATCTCTGTTTCTCGTAAGTAGATTGGCGTATTTGGTTGGTTCATTCACGAAGGTCTAACGATACAAGCAATTTTTATTGAATCATCCCAACAAATTCTCCACATACTTGAGCAAATGTTTCCCCTGCACAACTTCATAAGTATTCGTTGCTTTATGAACACATCGAGAGAAAAGAACTCACTCCACCAGATTTGACCTTCTCGATCATCCGAGCTGCCTCTTCTTCCCCCCTGTCCTCGCCAGGAAACTGTTTCTGCACCCATCTCCGAACGATGACAAAGATACACTTCCACCCTTCGACAGGTTCATGACCGACGATGTTGTAGTTCTGTTTCACAATATAAGGACAATAAGTCCTATGCTCGCGGGATACATCAAACGGTCGGTTCTGGCTTTTGAAAGACCATATTCCGACTTTGCGCTGGCAGAGGTCACAGCAGAGGGAAGTCGATGGTTGGCCCTGGGGATCAACTGAGGATGCTCTGGAGGACATGGGTGTAGATGTTCTGCTGCGTAGAGTGCTTTGAGTTCGGGCGCGCCGTGGGGNAGGAGGAGGATCAAGTGGTGCAGGATGCCATCCGAAGAGTGATGCTAAAAGAGCTGTTTCGGAAGGCGTAATTATTGGAAGTTGTGTGTCGTCCGAGTTCCAAGTATCTGGAGTTTGCGCAACGCGGTTGAGAGCGTTCAATTCCGTTGAGGTCTGCAAAAAGAGTTCACATAAGATGGCGGGGTTGAGTGGAAGGATCGCACCAAGGGATGTTGCGCTGCGATACCCTCAAGAAGGTCGTTTAATTCACGAGCGTTACTCTTGATATCTTGAACCATCTTTGACGGGGGTTGGATAGGGATGGTGTAGATTGAGTCTTCACAACAACATTTAGTTCACCGGGAAAGGGGCGTACATAGCTAGGGACATACCATCGCACTGTCGCGTCTTCCACGGGCATCCATCTTTGTGCATCCCAACTAGGGATACCCTCTGCCTTTCCACAAACGTAGCGGCAGCATCTCTATTCATACCCGTTGTATCCTTCACCACCCATGTCGCGCCACAGATACCACATCGGAGTCTATCTTTGACGGTGCTCTTGTCGTCCTTGACATCATTTATCCAACCACAACAAGCGGCTGAAACTGCATTGATCGGCTTCGGTTTGTTGGAATATGTGGATAGTTTGAATGTGGAGAGACGAGCCAGAAAGGAGCGCGTAGATGATGGACGGTAGTCGACGTCGTCTGCGGCTTGGGCAGTAGGGAGAGAGGGTGAGAAGGATTTTCTGGCATTTCGGTTTAAGATAGCTGTTAGATTAGGAGTACTTTTAGATAGTATGTCTAATGAGTAGAGCCTGTATTGTCCTATCATTGAGTCTGGTGACGTATTAGATTTAGCAAGACATACGATGCGCGACTTCTTGAGCCAATTCCATATTTCGTCAATGTCGAGAAGAGGTTCAGTTTGGTGGGTTTGGGAGTGGCTTTGGATGGCTTTTTGGAAGCTACGGCGTCGTCTAGGGTGTGAAACGCGTCGTCCAGTTTNCTCTATGCTCGACAAAGAAAGGGCAGGGGAATGATGAGATACGGATATTACTGAAGCAGAAAACAGCAGGAGATTACTTTCGTCGCCCGTATCTTGGACATGGACGAAGACGGATCCGTCGGCGCCGGTGGAAGCATTGGAGACGGTGCACTCATCGTGGTCTCTCTGAGAGGATGGAATGTACAGCCACACGTGCGGCCATCAAACTGTTGTACAGCCGGTTATCCAAACGGACCTCTAACGATGACCACCACCACCAATGTCCTCGTCTCGACCTTTGCGCCATTCTCAACGATCTCAGTGTCTATCCCCTCTTCGGAAACATTTTCTTCTATCCCATTAGCCATCCATGCTCGTCAACCGAACCTCCCACTCTCGTCCCTCATTTTCTCTACCCACAATGGTTGCACACCCGCACCAGATACACCCCTCTCAACACTCCACGATGGCTGCGGCTTCATCACTCTCAGACTTTCACCCCGATTGCGTGGTGGTAAAGGAGGGTTCGGATCTCAGCTTCGTGCTGCTGGAGGTCGCATGAGCAGCCAGAAGACGAACAACAACGATTCATGCAGGGATCTCAGTGGGAGACGATTGAGCACCATTAAGGAGGCTAAGAAGTATATATTGATATACTTTACAACCAACTTGTCCTGACTAAGTGTTGTCTCCAGGTTGGCGGAATACATGGAAGCAGAACCTGAACGCGCAGCCGCTAAGGCTAAGGCGCAGAAAGAGAAATTGGAAGCCCTGGAAAGGAAGCTCGGCATCGACCCAAAAGCCCCCAAAGACACGGCTGGAGGAGATTCCGCTCCTGTCGCTGGCAAGAAACGGCGCTTTGAAGATACCGAGTATCTTGAACAAAGCAGGGAGTTGGTCGATGGTGTCAAGAGTGCAGTGGCCGCAGGTATGTTGTTATCTCGCTCTATCAAAATGATTGTAGCTCATGTATAACTGCCTCAGCGCTTCTCAAGAAAAAGAAGAAAGCGAAGACGGCTGTTGCCCCAAAGGAGAAACCAGCTATTGCTGGCCCTTCTGCTCCGACAAAGCCTGTCGATGCTATCGGAGCTTAATCCTTGTCCTATTGATCTGCTCGCTCTCTATTTCTCTGTTTTCCTCTCTGGACAACAGTGTTATTCTTTGTATAAATGATTGTATTCCTACTCAACGTGTTATATCTAACGGGATACATATGATTCATAATATGATGCGGCTCAACATGACCCTCCGGATAGATTGCCAGGGGTCATGAACTGACTCGTGGGCCCAATGCCAATGATTTTGTTGTTGCAAGGCAATAGGTCCTCCAATGTATCCAGATTTTGGAACGGCTCGATTTGCTTAATTCTACTCTCCGTTCCCCAAAAACGTTATAGGGCTTAATGCATGATGAGTTGCACTTGCATCAAATGTCAAGTCGAATTACAGTGGAGACATATTCTGTCGCGGTCATGATTCATTAGTGCTTCCTGTTAGATAAAAATACAATTTGCGTGATACTTTTGCTCAACTACGGCTCAGCCTGGATCTCCTTCAGGATAAAGCCCTCCAATCCACCACACAGCCAAAGATCCTGTACACTTGCCCCAACGGTCCGCACACTGTATACCCTGTCCTCGTCATTCTCCGTMTTCACTGTAACCTGACCGTCCGTCATTCTGATCTCCACAGTCATGTTCTTGTTGACAGTCAGCTCCCCATCCTTACCTCCCTTTCCCCGCTCGCCATCRTGTGCGTAGGTCTCTGTGAGGTCTTTCACCAGCTCGGGGCACTCGAGGCAGACCAAACCATTGTTGATGGCGTTGCGCTTGAAGATATCACCGAACGAGCCAGCGACGACGACGGGAATGCCGGCTGCTTTGAGGGCAGTCGCAGCTTGCTCTCTGGAGGAGCCGGTCCCGAAATTGTACCCCGAAACAAGAACGACGCCCGCCTTGGTGCCAGGAGTTTCAGAAATCGTGCCCTCGGTCGTGCGCAACGACGCAACAAGAGACGCAAATCCAGGATCGTAGTTTCCATCACTACTTCCGCCTGACGCTCGAGAGTGATATCGTCTTGGTAAGTATACTTCCCAGGATAGATCCCATCCGTGTTGAGGTTATCCTGGGGAGCGAAGAGTAGAGGTCCGCTAAACGCAGTCGGGAATCCAGGTATGATATCTGTCTGTTGCTCCAGGACTGCAGAAGACGTGGAAGGAGTATTGGCAATAGTGAATGTTGGTGGAGAAACGTTTGTTGCTCCTGTAGTCTCATTAGGCCCGGCTATGTATCCTTTGACTGCGCTGGCAGCGACGACTTCTGGGCTGGCCAGATAGGCAAGGGCTTTGGGATGTCCCATTCTGCCCTTGTAATTCCTGTTTGTGGCGCTGATACCGGTTTGGCCCTCTTCCAGAAGACCAACTCCCAGTCCGATACATGGGCCGCAGCCTGCAGGTAAGACCTTCGCTCCAGCGAGCACCAGGGTTTCCCAATCTCCTCTCCTCTCCGATTCCTGTTGAACCACAGACGAGGCGGCTGCGATGTAGAATTCGACGTTAGGATGGACCTTCTGGTTCTTGAGCACAGAGGCGGCGGCGGCGAGATCGGATACGCGGGAGTTTGTGCAGCTTACGAGGTATGCCTTTTGGATCTCGATGTTCTGACTCTGGAGCACAGGTAAAGGAGTGGATACCTTCACACTGTTAGGACCAGAGACATGGGGGACAAGTGAAGAGAGGTCGAATATAAGGTGGGAAGCGTAGTGCGCATCAGCATCCGAGCTTAGCACGTTCGCGCGCAGATACTCGAGGCGTTGACGGTTTAGACGGGGATGCTCGGGAGGTGGGGGAATAGCGAGGGAAGATGTCGATGCTGAGAAAGTCCGGTTTTCGAGTTTATCGACAACGTTCTGGTAGTATTGTAGTAGTGTATCATCAACGGGAAAGACTCCGGAGAGAGCACCCCACTCGGTGGTCATGTTGGCGATAGTTAACCGGTCGTCGATAGAAAGGGCGGCGATGCCCTCTCCCGTAAACTCGATAGCAGCATTGAGAACTTCGTCGTTGTTGAAACAACCACATAGAGCAACGATCACGTCTTTCCCTGTCACACCTGGAGCCAACTTTCCTTTGAGCTCGACCTTGACCATACGAGGAACTTGCCACCATGTTTTCCCGGTAGCCCAGAGTGCTGCAGCGTCTGTGCGGACGATAGGCGTACCAACACATCCAACACCTCCGTACATATTGCTGTGACTATCACTTGCAACGGTGAGAGTATGGGGGAACGCGTATCCTTCCTCCACCAGCACCTGGTGGCCGATTCCTCTTCCAGCTGGGTAAAAGTCTACTTCGTGTTTCCTAGCAAATGCCTCGATGTTGGCGTACTTTGCCATATTCTTCTGGGTCCTGTTCTGGACATCGTGGTCAAGTGTAAAGACGGGTTGTTTGGGATTGTGCATCCGTTTAGCACCTAGACCATTGAACCTATAGCACCATAGATTAGCAACTGGGTGTACAGGACAAATGAAAAGAAAGCACACTTGCTGATTACAGGCCCAGTGTTATCATGGGTCATAACGTGTTCTGGACGAATCATCACATAGTCTCCGGCCTTCACGACGGTCCCCTCTGGTAGACCAACTGCATATTTCTGGACAACCTTTTCAATGACGGTTTGGGGTATCCGGTTTCCGACCGCTGTTGCAAATGCTCGACTGCCTCTGCACGCCTTCGCCCGGGTCAATACCGGAAGAAAGAGCATTACACCGACAGCAAAGGCTGATGGTGAAGGTGGATGGGCAAAGGAAATGAAATAATCTTCAGACAAGCACCAATGATGTTCCTCCCAAGTCAAATTTACGCCGCGCCAATATAGTGAGTCATCCATATCGGCTTTTCGGACATCAGAGAATGTGGCAATCATAAACAATGATATTTTACAATAAATTGATTTCCCTGCACCCCTTACTTACATCAAAGCAAGCCTAGCCTAAAAATACAGAGATACTCTATCATGGAGTAAAAGTCTGCTCGTCAACCATGACCCCGCTTCCACGGTCTCCGTCTTGGGGAGATTCTTCAAACTCTTCCAATAACTGCCTCGTCTCGTCCAATACGACCCGCAAAGCTTTTTGAGACGACCACACAGTTACAGCTACATCCTCCTCATCCACAGATTCAGACCCGTGAGGCAGGGGTAAAAGAGTGCTATGATAGCCCATGCATGTTTGGACCGTTCGGATGCGTTTGTACGTCGCGCGGATGAGGGAGAGCGACTTGACCTTTGTAGACCGTGTCATAAGCCTCATACCGCTGCTGCTTGCAGGAGAAGAGGAGCGGTGTATGGGAAAGGTAGGATTAGAAATAAGCCNTAGGTGCACGATCTTTTTCTGTGGATCTCTCTGCGGTGAATTTCCTGGCGGGGGAGGAACAATCTGGTGGTAGGCAGAATGGTGGTAGATAGGGGATGGTGCATTGATTTCGTATGGAGATAGGGAATTAGAGGCTTTCATATTCGGGGAATGCTCTGGAGAGGAAGAGAATATGCTTGATACCCGTCTTGGTTTCGTGAAAGCAGACACTCTTCTACTGTCTCTTGGACTACGGTGAAATTGATGTTGCAATTCAGTATCAAGGTGATAGAGATTCTCTTGAATTAAGACACGCAGTTGAAGAAGAAGCGGAGTTCGGTATAAGCACAACAGCTCAAACAGTGACCAGAGTGAATAATCAACAATCCTCGGACTGACCAAGCCTCGAGTCGCTAGCGATGGACTACGCATGTCCCACGGAGAAGAAGGGTCTAGACTAGCGCGGGGGGAGGCAGAAGGAGAGGGAAGGGGAGAATAGTCCTGGGCGCGTACTGCGAACTCTGCGTTACCGTCTGACAACATCGTGAGCAGGAAGGACCCAAGACGGCTCCATATATCTGGAATACATGCAGATAGGTCTTTCTCTGCTCGAATAGTGATGATCTTGACCACCTGGATTGCTGTTATGAAAGTCGAGATTTGGGAAGAGCTTTCGGCGGCTACGGAAGAAGAAGAGCGACGCCGGTCTGACTTGGAATCAGACCTCTTGAGTTGAGCGTGATGTACGTGTCGACCAGCAGACATCGTATAAGCTAGTAGACGAGCCCATGCATGTGCCTGGGAAGACCTATGCCAAGGTTCTGTCCTCTGCCCTTCGAAATCGAGTTGTGCTCTGGTTTTCATTACCATGGCCAAAGGAAGGATGACGCCTGCGAGGAAGTCATAGGTAGGCGCACGTTTCTCGATTTCAGAAATGACGTCTGCTCCTCGAAGAAATACTGCTTCCGCTAGCAATGAGACTAATGCAGTGCGACAAGGCAAGCTGAAGAGGAGATTGTCTGAGGCAGCCAACTCGCATGACGCTAGTCCTGCAGCACAGATTTGGCTAATAACCATATGCCCGAAGGATGGATCGTTGGCATAGAATGGCTTTGAACACAATGCTTTAACTGCCTCAAAAAAACCAGAAAAGTCGATCGACAGAGCATATGCACTGACGATGGGAACTATATCGAGAAGGAAGTGGTTTACCGCCTTCACGGTCTGAAACTTCTCCTGCATCAGAGAATGCTTCGTAAAATCGACGATGAAAGACGATATTTCAGCAGTGATATCTCTAGATGTTTCGCGTAGCATGGACTTCACGAGATCTATAACGCGGCGCGAGGTATGTCCGGATAATGCGCCTCCTGACCGAGTGAACGCGGCCACTATCATCAAGTAGTCCAGCTGCATCGTCACTGCGTTGCTAGGCTTCTTGGAGCTGTCAGCGAGCTGTTCCTCTATCAGCACAGGCACAGGAGCAAAGTGAGCACTGTCTTTCTCCCAATCGGTCCCTCTATTCTTCACCAACATCTTCGACAGTGCAACGCCAAGGGCATCAATGCCATCGTGGAGTACACCTCTGGCCGAGGTGGAAGAATTGTACAGAGAAGGGGTAATATAGCGGAGAAATCGCATGAAATGTTCAGCCCTCGCAATGTTAAAATCGTGTGCAATGACGGTCAAGAACATTCGYACGAAGTCATCCAGGCTAAGTTTGTGGCTAACATACTCTTGCGGAAGATCAAGGGTTGGTTGAGTGGGTGCATTCGCTGCAGCGCCCTTCGGTCCGTTGTTTCTCAACGAAGCCAAGAATGTCTGAGGTGTTTCTTCGGCAGTTGTTATCATTAACGCCTCGTACTCTTGAAGCTTATTGGCGTCGCGGATACCTGCCATATCCAGCAAGTTGGGATCGAGGTGACTCTTTAAAGTTGAGAAGAGATTATACACTTGCTCCCCGACCCAATCCCCATCGACTTCGGGAAGCATAATAACATGCGACATAACATCGAGACTTTGGAATACAAACGATTCTCGGTGGTGAGCGTAGAACCGATTGGCTGCAAATTCAATAGCACGTCGAATGCCTTCGTGTTGCTCCGACTCCGCATACACCTTGATCAGCGCTGGCATAAATAGAGTGTAACCACCACCGGAGGCAAATAAACGTCTAAAACGAGTGCTTGCAACCATGAGAGCTGGAGTAAAAATATCAGTACCTCATCCAATCCACACCGTCAAGAAAAACCCTACCAATCAATGTCTGACTGACAATACCAATATCATTTCCGTGGGCCAACAGGATACGACTCAAACCATCGATTAGAAGTGCTAATTCGTTCCTGTCGTTCAGATGTCGGGACATAGAGCGGAATATTTGCGCTACCAATGGGATGTGTGCACGTGAAAGAATCAACGATAGACTCTTAAGCCTGATGTCTCCTCTCGGGACCTTTGCATTCCAAGCCCCCTTCTTTGGGACGAAGTCTTTGAGCTCCAATGGAGGAGCATCGGGRATAGAGTCCCATGAGGGAAGAACTAGTCTTGTCATGCTCTTCCGTATCATTTGGACATCCTGGTGGTTCCGCTTCAGCATCGAGAGAAAGAGCAAGTTCTGCGCGATTCGGATCATCGTCATTGATGCTACGCGAGCAGGAATGTCTTCAAACGGGTTCGTTACTCGCCCGATACTCCTGGGGAACATGGCAACGTTTGGGGCACTATCCGAGAACCACAACGAGCCAGTGGGGATGAGGAAAAGCTCGATCTTTGCTCGGCGTATCTCCCTAATTGACATGTCACTGACTTGACTGACGAGCTTTGATAAGATCGGTAGTGTCCTAGAGTAGTCATGTAGCGCATCCTCTGTATCAACTTGTTTGGCCAGATATTTCAGAAAACCAGCTACATTGTTCCATATATGATGCGCCAAAGCAGGAGGTAGCACTCGCCGAACATGCAGGAATGCTCTCAGCGACGATACAGCTGCTCCCAAGTCCATTTGATCACCCGCTAACAAGTCGAGGACAGGACGAGTGAGGAGTGCTGGATCATTGCGCATAAGGTCTATGACAACATGACGCGCCATTGCTGCTATCTCAAACGATGGATCAAAGACGAGAGCGGCCAGATGAGGGAAAATCTGAGCTAAAGCGGGAACGAAAACTGGTTTGCGTTTCACCCCAAACATCGGGCCTCCAGAACTCGAATTCCGTCTAAGTAGAAGACCGAGATCGTCCCCAGCCCTGTCACCCCGCTTCTGTGGCGAAGCGGCGGGACTACTCAGAGGTGAAGGTGTACCGTCAGAGACAATATCTAGTCGATCGAGTTGCAGTGAGGAAAGCAGAGTCATAGGAGTCTGAATCCATTCTTGTTGTTGGTCAACAGGTTGGTCTTCATCCACCCATCCAACCTCTGCTAACCTCTTCCTCAGTTCGGTAGGGAGGCTATCTTTCGTCTGCATAAGAGTCTCGTCGCGGATGAACTGCGTTGTACCCATATCCGTGGCAACAAACGGTAGGGGTCCTTTGGCTAATTTGAACGGGCGGTGAGCACGATCGGCTATCACATTTTGCGACATGATTTGGAATCTCCAGGAAATCAGGATGCTGAGCTTCCTTAATGCTCTCAATCGGGAGTCACCATTTAAGCTATTGAAAGTTAGATACACTCTCGACAATTTGAAACCATTGTACATACCTGAGCATCTCTACTTCGATAGCAGCTCGCATATCATTAGGTACTTTCTCAGCAGCTTGCATGACCAGAAAACATGCCTAACAAAAGTTTTTCTATGAATTTGTTGTCAACTTACAACATGGGCACAGACTCACTGACGAGAGAGTAGATAGCTCCATACGATCTAAATAATGGTCCCATAATGCTGGCCCGATCTTTCTATGATCTGCAGGAGTGAGCATAGCGGACACGGCGACGAAGAGCTTCAAAACTCGTGGAATGAATCCCCTGGATAAGGACTTCAATAACTGCTGCTTTTGTTTGAGAACTTGAGAGAGGTCTTCCCCGTCGTCCAGGGGTGTAGCCTTCGCCACTGAGTCCAAAGAGGGCGAGAAGACCATTGTACTGCGGCGCTATCAGCAAGAGATAGTGTTAGCTATCATCGAGGGTCGGAACAAAGGGGTTCACCTGGTAAGACATATGAGCACCATCTTCGGCTGCTGCGTACAAGCTCTGTATTTGTGTTACCGCCTCTTCGACTTCTTCCTCGACTTCTTCATCCGAGTTGTTGTTTTCTCCGGGATAGCTCGCAAACCAAGAGACTGCCCGGCTTAGCCACGATGCACTGTATCCTGTTCAGATATTTCGTATGTAACGACTTCTCGAGCAGATGAACTCACCCCTTCAAATTCTTCGTCAACAGCCTCATCTCTCGGAATAATATTGCAAACAGCATTCTCTGTGACACCGGAACCAGGGCAGAGCGCTCCTTTGCATCCAATAGTAGACCCAAGCGTGACTCCAAGCTCACACAGAACTTCAGTACTGGCAGTAATTTGCTATCTTGAGCCTGTGATCTTGTGTCACTAAAATACCATCACATTTGGAAGTGCGAAAGAAGAACTTGCCTTTCCTTCTTCCTTCTCCTTCCTCACGTTCTGAATCTTGCCAATAATCTCCACCAGTAGAACAGATTGTCCCAACCTTGCAGTTGCCCACGGAACTTTCTCTCCTTCACCTTTCTTCTTCGCGCCAGTATCTCCACTCATCAATGCCACAGCAATCATCTCCGCGTCCCGAACCCAGAAATCCGTCAGGAATCTTGCGAGAGCCGTAAGAATGCATAAATGATTGACCACTGCGAACTCCTTCGCCGATGCTGCACATTGGAATAATGGCTTGTAGAATATTGGCGGGTACATTTGGGAGATGGAGACGAGAAGAGCTGTTAGAGGGGATGAGGGGTATGGCGGGGGGCTTGATACCAATTGCTAGATAGCGCAGAATTCAGGTGAGATCATGGAAAGTGGGGAAAGAGAAAACTCACATCATTGATCAACGGCACGATGAATGTGAATACAGCCTTTCGCACATCGTCAGGTAGGCCCTGTATCGCCGCCGCACCCATCCTGAGAATTACATCCCAAGAGCCTTGAACGATCTATGTCAATGGTCCCATTTCCTTTGAGCAAAAGCAAGGAATGGTCAAATAAATGGAGACGTGTACCACATATTTCAGCCCATGCTCCATCGCCTGCTTCCAGGGCGCCGCTTCACGATACCAATGGGCAATCAACGATGCTGCCCATCTCGCAGAACTTTCCAGACCTAACATCTCCAGCACTATCCTCGTCACATCCCTTTTGATCTCCTGGACGGCAATATTCGGATTCAAGGCCTCGCACTCAGGTATCACCCTGGTGTCAATGATTCCAGCTATGATTTCGCTCGTCTCCTTGTCCGGGGAGCTTTGGAGGAGGGATAGGAAGACACGAGAAAAGATCCGGTGTCGTTTTGTGGCCATCGCGGCTAAAAGAGGAGAGAAAGATACTTCGTCGAAGGGGGAGAGCGTCCAATACGACTCGACAGCAAATCGCAGCAAGTACTTAGCTGTATTTTTCGCCGAATTCTCCATAGATAACGCTAATCCCTCTAATACAACCGCATTTCTAACGGTAGTCGGATCGTCGACATCCACACAAAGTGCATTGTAATCCTCTTCGACAGCCATATTATCAAGTTCAGCATTATTGCGGATGTGCTGGAGCATGGCCTGGGCGGCATTAGCGTCTTCGGGTGCGTGAGGATGGGAGTTGGCTAGGAGAGTAAAGAGACCTTGGCAAAGTGTACGGAGCGAGTCCGGGGATGAAGTTGAGTAAGCTGTCTCCGAGGGTACGGCAGCCTTGTGGAGAGATTGGACGATGCGGGCGCGGTAAGGTGAGAGAGGTATAAGGATGGCCACTTCAATGCACCATAGGCATCTCTGAATGCCGGATAACTACATTTTATGTTTAGTACTACACTACAACGTGAACCAACAACATGACAAACCTCGTCTACGGGATCCCATGTTCTAGAGATGATTTCAAAAGTTTCAATTGCATACCACCTCTCCTCGTCCGAGCGGTCAGTCAAAAATATGCTGAGAAGGGTTGAGAGCACAAGATCTTCTTCCGGTAGGTTCTGTGTTAGTGGAGGATTTGAATGATAATGGATTGTTTGATACAACGTCTTTAACGTCGGGCCTTGGACTCTATTAGAGAGAAGAGATTGTTGAGATTGGGGTCTCCGCAATTCATGTTTTCTACCGGTCTGTTGCTGGTTCTGATTACCTGATGCATTGGACAGAAGCGAGGCCGTTGACATAAATGGGAGATGCAATGAAGATCCTCCGGTGTGGTTTGAGTAAGGATTATTCCCTTTGGCAGGGAGAGCTTCTGCGTATCTAGATCCCCAACACGCCTTCTGAATTTCTGCGGATAGTCGACGTGAATCGTCCAAAGCAGCTTCACGAGCAGTATCTACAACCTGCTTGAACCCAAGGCGCGGAAATTTGGACGGTTTGGGTATTTGGGAGCGCGGGGGGAAATTTAAGCTGAGTGAAGATGCAGAAGAAGGCTGATGGGAATGCTGCGATGTGGGNCTCGTAGGTACAACCTGCTGTCGGATACTGTCCCAGCGCACACGCGATGGTGATTTTGGTTCTGAGCCCGAATCGCTGACTGTAGAGAGTGTCGCTGATGGTTTATGTCTAAATGGACTCCCTGACCGCTTCTGCCGCGCTGCAGGCTTTGAAGGCGGGGATCCAAGCTGCTCTGGTTCTTCGGTGAGGTCAATAGTACTATTGCTATGTTGCCCATACGAAGCCAGAGAATCCTGGGATGCCATACGTCTAGCAGGACTCGCAGCACGTTTCTGTCGGGCTGCAGGCATAGATGGAGGTGCATCCAACGGGCTATATTCCGACCCTCCTTCGAGAACAGAGTCCAGAGTCGCAAAGCGCGAGTGCATTCCCTGGGGAGGCCATTGCGAGTCCACCGATGTTGAGTCAGCAGATGCCTTGCGAGAAGTAGCACTACGCAGAGAGTCAATAGAAAACAACCGCCGTGGGGGCTTTTTGCCTCCATTCTGTTTCGAGGACATGGTGGTCAAGGATACTTCATGGAATCCCGGCCCGCCAGCACGGGCCTACCACGTGTATTCGATCATTTGTAAAAGTCCAAAAAAGGCAATGAACACCGACGCTGATTTTCTCTCTCCCGCCGCCATCACATGGCGTCACGCCGCTCAATTGCTCCTTCCTTAGAAGCCAGCCAGCAGAAACACATCACCGACCTTGTTCAGAAAAACAGAGCGCTCGAAACCGAAAACAAGAAACTTCGCAAGGACCTTGACCTCGAACGATCACGGGCGAAAGAGGCAGTAAAGGACTTACAGACGGCGTGGCATGAGGAAGTTCAAGAGGTGTTTGATGTGCTGCAGACATGTCATGAACTCTCGGAGATCAGAACAGTGGGCTCCCTGGAACAGGAGCGGACAAAGGTGTTGAGAGAGCAGGAGGTTACGCGCCAGGAGAAGGTGGCTAGGATACAAAGAGATTTTCAGATCACCATGTTCCAAATTCGCGAGAGCGAGCTCACATCACATATTGAAGATCTGGAAGACGAAAAAGAGGAGTTGGTCAGGAAATACACGCGCAAAATAGGGCGCTTAAATCAACAATTAGAGGGGTCTGCCTCTAATGTTGCAGAGCTAGAAACAAAACTAGGGGATGTTGAGAAAGAAAAAGATGCGTTCGAAGTGAGTCTTTTGTTTATATATATATCACGATGTGTGTTAAGAACATCGGCCCCTCAAGGAACAAGTTAATGAACTACACCAGAAAACTCTCCATAATCAAGCCTCTTCTGAATCCACCTCTGTTCAGTTGGAGCGTAGCAACCTCCAACTTGCTAGTGCAAAGGCCCAAATTGCTGATTTGACCCGTAAACATGACGAACTCAATCAAGAACACTCCAGCGTCATACGGCAATTGAGTAAATGGGAATCACTCGAGACCAAGGGTGGTGCAGAGGTGGAAACCCTGCGCAAACAACGCGTCGAGCTCGAAGTTGAAGTTTCCAGTCTGCAGACCAAATTGGAGAAGCGGGAAGAGCAAATCGAGAAGCTCAAAGCTGATAAGAAGAAGCTTAAAGAGTCACTGGAAGAATGGATGGTGAGTTTGACTACCATGTCTCGTCCATTATCTGATTATCTTGCCACACAGGGTCGCTCCAAGGAAACCGAGGATGAACTCAAGTCTACCCAGAAAATTGTAGCCAAAGCAGAACGGCAATTAGATAAATTGAAAGCCGCACTGGACACGGAACGAGCAAGGGTCAAACCTCTATCGCCCGTAAAGTCGACAAACGTGAGTTCATTGGACCCATACTTTGTATCTGACTAAATTTTGGTTTCTTGTACATAGCAATCTAACGATGGCCCTCCCGAGGACCTTGACGATAGCCCGTTATTCTCCTCTGCCTCTCCTCCCCCTCCTCCTACTATTGATGAAGATATAGAAGAGGAGGTACCTCCTTCAAAGCCAAAGTCGAAGCCCAGAAGCCGCGCAGCCAAAAAAGCAGGGCCATCTGGTACAACGCATTCAGAGGACGAGCATGAAGCGGATGCGGATGCTGAGGAAATGGAAGTGGAAGAAGTTGTTAAACCCACCAAACCCGCTTCAACAAGACGACGAAAGACAACCAAGGACGACACAGCTTCTGTTGAAGAGGTTGCACCACCTCCCAAGCGTACCCGAGCTAAGGACAAAGCTACGGAGCCTCCGCCAACAAGCAGGAAAGGMAAAGGCAAGCAAAAAGCCATTGTAGAAGACCCCGAAGAAGATGAAGAGGTAGAGGAGATCCCTGAACCTGCACCGACAAAGAGATCTACCCGCAAGAAACCCTCTCCACCAGACACTGAAGGCCCTCCTCCTTCACGGGCTCAGAAACGTGCACGATCAGTCACTGTCGAGGTGCCCCCAGAAGCGACTGGTAGTGGAACCAACGATACAGAACCTCCAAAGAAGAAAAAACGCGCTATCAACATCTTCCCAGCGCCTGGTGCAACTGCAAGCAATCCTGCAAATATACTTGCGGGTCTCAGTGTTGGTCCCTTTCTTTAACCTTTCTTTCTTCTGCATGCTTCAACACTTTGCCTTTTTTTATAGAGCTTCGGGGATAATTTTGGCATACCAAACACATTGAGCCCTGTACGACCCGAGATGGCGCCTGCAAGATCGACCTCCCTTGCCAGTAGACTAGCAAGCCGTTTCCGGAAGTAACGCTCCTAGTTGGTGTTTTCTATCCGCATGGTACACGTTACCCTCTAGCTCTAGGACAAGTGATCTTGCGATAATTATTGCGTTCTTGAACGGGGCTATAGCTCCCGCCGGTCCGTTTCAAGTGTATAAAGTTGGTCGCGAAATGCCCCATTCTTTATGAACACTTGCTCAATCTTCTGACGCACTAATATGCTTTTGAGCTCTATACTTAGTGTCTCTGTATTCCCCCATTGTACTGCGGGCCGCTACTGTGGAACTGCTTCATTCCGAGAGGTAGCTCAGAGCTACCTCCCCACCCCACATCTATCTGTTGATATTTACCTATCTTGACGAATCTACCATTTTTCTGCTCCGATGTCTTATTCGGTGGGTCCCAGCTATCTATCCAGGGTCACCGGTCTCTTTTTTCTCAGGCTAGCAAGATGGATACATTTTCATTGATTTCCGTTCGTGGCAATTCGTTTTCAAGACTTTGCCTCCCTCTCCCTGTTATCTCGAAACTTGGACAAGAACCAAGTCATCGCGTGGAATGAGTCTAATTGTGAAAAGCCTCCGACTAGGTTGACCACTCGTTCAAGGACTTCGATGAAGAAAGAAGAACAGCGAATCAGGTCACACGGCTACTTGCTTTCATCGTATTCTTCTCGCCCAACCTTGTCCGAAATGTAAACCTAATATGTTTCGTCGTCGGGACCGCAGCGCCGCAGCATTGGCTTGGTTGTTAGATGTTCGATATGTGAATCGCGTACCTTGCCTTTCCTCCCACAATACAGCGAAGTAATCAGTCCTTCTCAGAGCTTCAATCCGGTCATGACTCTGGGGGTAACCTTTGGCAAAATGAATCCCATGATCCGTATTTTCTGTCTCAACCCCTCTTCGCGAGGTATATCCGAACTCMAAGAAACATTCGTGTCCGGTATTTTCCCGTCTCGCCTAGCGAGGCCTAGCGGGAAAAGGATGCGGTCATTCGCTTTACCCCGCATTTGACCCAGGGGTGGATCGTGATCAATCTTCCTCCCTTTCCCCGCGTTCCTGGGCCCCAAGGAAGTTATAAAGTTGAGTGCAGATTCGCGATATGTTTGGTTTTCTGACCTTCGATGCTCGTTTGCCTGCACATACACCTACCATCAATAAGTTCATAGTAAAGGCTTCATGGCCTCTCCCCCTCGCGCGTTACCGGAATGGACAATTGTGGATTTCATACACACAGGATGGTGGTGGAGAAATCGGGGTGTGTATCAGCGGCTTTCTGTGCGATCTAGTAGCGTATCAGTGTTGATCTGTGTGTCTTCAAGGAATTCTCCTACTCAACATATGCTTATTCCTACCTCTCCTCACATCATCGGTCAATGGACTGGATTCATCGTTAATCAACGGTATACTGTGAAACATTGTGTTATAAACGTCGTCCTCATCAAAAGCCAGGCCTCCAAATACTACCAGCATGGCAGAAATACTTCGATTATCCAGAAGGAAAGATCCTAGGTTCGTTCTCCCTCGATCTATACACATTGCAGTGGTAAACCAATGACACTTATAGGGCTCATTAACTCTGCTCAAAATATTGGTGGATTCTTGGTACGCGAGCTCTCGACTGCTTCGTAGGTTCGGACGACTCACAAATTGGTGTTTTGCAGGGTCTTCCTTTAACTCCAATTGCCTCGGACCGTCTTGGCCGCAGAGCAGCCTTGTTCATAGGATCCCTCATCATGCTCGCTGGAGTGGCAATCCAGTTCGCCGCGGACACTGTGCATATGTTCATCGCAGCCAGAGTCGTTAGTAAGTATATTCACGTTACACTTTCTAATTCCGTTCCGCGCATTAATACCGTCATTAATAACAGTTGGCTTTGGACTTACCTTCTGCACAAACGCCGCCCCACTCCTTCTGTTAGAGCTGTCTTATCCCACACAACGTGGGAAAATTACAGCGATTTACAACTCGAACTGGTATATCGGGAGCATAATCTCAGCTTGGGTACGAGGGCCGCAGTTTCGTTCTCACATTTTCTACGTACTTAACTTGTTGGGGGTAGGCCTGCTACGGTTCGTTTGTTCACGCCGCACAGAGTATGTGGTCTTGGCGAGTCCCGACTCTCATCCAGGCCGTTGCACCTCTCCTTCAAGTGGCGTTAATTTGGTAAGATTTACATTCTCGGCCTTCGTCTGTATTGCATTATTCACCATGGCTCTGCGGTAGGTTCACCCCGGAATCCCCGCGTTTTCTAGTTTCCAAAGGCCTGGTATGTGCCTAGTTCTGTGTCCCTCCGCTGAATATCCGTGTAACGTCTATTCATTACAGGAGGGAAAGGCTGCTAGGATACTAGCAAAGTATCATGCTAACGATGGAGACGAAAGAGATCCTTTGGTCGTCTTCGAGCTGGCACAAATCCGACACGCCCTGAGAATGGAAGAAGAAGTCAGCAAGAGTACAAGCTGGACGAATCTCTTCGCTACGAAAGGGAACAGGCGTCGGATGAGAATAATTATCGCCATTGCACTTTTCTCACAATGGAGGTRCGCAGTCTTCGGTGTTACAAATGTCTCCAATTTAAGTTTTCGTTGAAGTGGTAATGGATTGGTTTCGTACTACATCAATCTCGTTCTTGAGGGAGTTGGGATCACTAGCACGCAGACGAAAGCAGCCATAAACGGAGGATTGCAGATATTCAATCTCGGTGTCGCTCTGTGTGCCTCTTTCCTGGTCGACTGGGTTGGTCGACGAAGGTTATTCCTTATTTCTAATACAGGCATGTTATTTGGTAAGTTTTTTACACCTGTTTTGCAATCAACGCTATAGCTAAAACATGATAGCCTTTGGAGCGTGGACTGTAACAGAAGCACTCTTCAACGAACTCGGAAGAACAGATGCAGCCAAAGCAACAATCGCGCTCATTTTTGTATTTTATTTCTTCTACGACATCGCCTACACGCCAATGTTGGTGGCGTATACATTGGAGATTCTTCCGTATAAGATACGAGCTAAAGGCTTTGCCTTGATGGTATACATTCAATCACTACTAAACTACTCAATCCACTGACCAACTGTGGGATACATTTAGAACCTCACTGTCTTCCTCACCTCTGCGTTCAATCAATTTGTGAATCCGTGGGCTATTGATGCAATTGGATGGTGGTACTATCTTGTCTATTGCGGATGGCTCGTCTTCGAACTTCTCTTCGTGATCTACTTTGTCGTGGAAACCAAAGGTAAGCATTTGACCTTCAATCCAGATAGAGCTATGTTACAATACATTTTGCTTCCTCACTAGGTCGTACATTAGAAGAAACAGCAGCACTGTTCGATGGAGAACAACCCCCACAAGACTTACAAAATATGGGAGGAGAAGCAGCTACCATGACTATGCGTGCCGTATCGCAACTTATGATGCCCAACCTCCGAGCTGATGATCCTTCCTATGGATCTACATCTCCGATGTCCCCTGATTTTGACAGTGGGCAGAAGGACGATTCAGAGTTCGTTGAACTCGCCTCAAGGACGCGTTCCACCTCTTTATCCCCTGGAGCCTCCTCACCTCGGAGAACACTTTACTTCGACCGAGAAAGAGACCGACCGAGGTCGGACGCCTCTTCGGAAATTGGTATTGGGTTTGCTTGTTGAACTCTCCCTCCTTATTATCGGCGACTCAAAACTAAACACACATTTAGTGGTGTACACATTCATTAACCGTCTTTGTATTTTTATCATGCTTTTATCTGTAGCGTAGTGTAAGATGTTGAAGAAATAAACGATGCTATGTCACGCACATACTGTGAACTTGGGGTTTCTGAGAAATATTCGAACCATTTTATGCAGCAGATGAACCAGAGCTGGAGGAACTGGATAGTGCACGGGCACGTTTCTTCTTGGCTACTCGAAAGCAGGTGAGCACCACCAATATGAAGGCCAAGCAGAGGAATAAGGCGCTCACCTCCTTTTCTTCCCTTCTGTCGACTTCTCCCTTTTCCCCTCACCACCTCTGCACCTATCCTCTCTAGGTTTGCAGCATCCACCTTGAAATACATTTCCTTGATCTCACACGGATTCTTCCCCTTCAAGTAACACCCTCCACACGCCGGACACTGATAACACCTCCCATCGCCATCTTTGGATCCACCCAACTTATCATACCAATACTCATTCCACAGTCTACTCTCCATTTCTGTCCTGCCTTTACTCAAAGAGCGTTCAAATGCACACATGGCAGTAGGCATAGAGAAATCACCGGTGTAACCTGCGATGCGGAGGTAAGCGGGGAGGACATTGGGGACTGTGATTTCGAGAGAGGATGAGGATATCTCGGAGATAGCTTGGCTCAAGTTGGTATGTCGGCAACAGTTCATTTTTGTCGCAGCAACGAAAGGAATCCACAATAAGTCCAGTAAGATGCGTCCTTTTATACAGGCCAGACCTCTGGAATCAGGGACACGAGCAGTGAGGACCGCAGCAGTCAAATACCCCACCGCTAGAGTATTTGGGAGGCTGGTAAAGAGATGTGCAGCATGTATACTTGATGAAAATGAATACAGTATAGTATATATATGAATTGCGGTAGGGTGCGAATGGCACAAAGTTGCAAATTATGGAATCATAGTGGTGTCAGATTCAGAGGCCCTGTGCTCACCTGATATAACCTGGTATTCTTGATAACAGACATCATTCTCGTTTATAGTACCTCGACAGTAGTGGGAGTAGTGATCATTGCATTGCCTGCCCCGAAATGTGGCAATGCTGCGCCCATTGAACTGCTGCGTTCTCAGTCTTCTCCGTAAATCACTTGAGCGGGGCCCTAGAAGATACATTTTTGAGGAGGGAAGATACCTCTGTTGAATATAATGGTGCAAACCTCTTCTCGACTCCCTGCGAAAAATAAAAACTAGGTAAATGATTTTGTAAAAGAGAAAGATCGTGACAAGATGCTTACGTTCTCCTTCCATGCGACTTGCGCCTTGAATTCTGTCGCCCCAAAGAGCATGACGACATCAAATTCAATCTTATAATAGTGTTCCCCGGTTTTGTGATTGCGGTTAGGGGCCAAAGATTTGGCTACGTTGGACGTATCTGCACTTATAGTACATAAAGAAGAGAACATATCTAGACAGGTCACGAAGAGATTCAGCTAGATGACCCCGCCACATCCAAAGGATAAAATTCTTACCTTCTTCCACGTCTTTCCATAACGGGTTCTGTTTTGGCCCGTGGTAGGCAATGATCGACACACGCAAGGATGACAGATAGGAGATAGATTCCCCATTCCTTGAATACGAGGATCGGAATTCCTGAGTATCGGAAACACTCTCTCCCTGTGAACCACATTCAATGTCACTTAGTGCGAGATACCTGTGAAATCATACCTTGGCGAGTATCATGTCGAACCCACCAGGAACTAAATCCCATCCAGCTACAGAGTTGATTACGGTGTGACGACGAGACCTATGTTCTGGATCAATCGGGTTGAACCACCGTAAGATATCGACGCCGTAAGTTGCTCTTGCCACACGCATTGAGACAAAGTGGTCAAGATAAAATGAAACAGCTCCATCAGCTACAGCTTTGTTGCTGCAAATTCATGGTTAGTTGGGGATCGAGATCGAGAATTCGGATATTTACACGTGTCCATCTGGCCTAGAAAGTGCCACACCGAGGGGAACAAGCTCTGCTTGAAGCTCGTTGAAGAGCCAGTCACTGGCCGCGAATCCCCCAACCAGAAAAACAGTCTAAAGCAAATTCGGGGCTCTGCCAAACTGGGAATACTAAAGGGCTTACCATGATTTCTTTCTTGGTTTCTCTTCGTTGGGTTTCAATGGCACGGAGGACTTCCTCAATAGCAGGCTGGAAGAACAAAGCAATCACTTCTCTGTAGAAGGCTGTCTATAAATCCAGTCTCAACGTCAAAGGCAAATCATGAACGAACCCTGAGACTTTCTTCTGACCCGACCTGATGTCGAATTTAGGATCTTTATCCTTAACAGTACCAAACCGTATGAAGTATGGGCTCGATTTGTCTCTGAAAGTCAGTTTCGTAGACTTATCGAAAACTTCCGCCATATGGTCGACTTCGTCGGCATACTTAGATCCAGCTAGGTTTGCTACAGGAGGATTCAGCAAATCTGGAGCTCGGCAGAAGAAAACAATGATAACCTTGAAGCCATCCCCTCGCTCTCCTTGTGACTACCACAGATCCTTGGATGATGCCTAATACATGGGTGAATAACTAGGAAACAAGACGGTGTAATACTGGCATTCTAACATTGGGGACGAGCAATTTCTTCGAACGCGTTAGTGGTCTGAGAAACTCTTCCGTATGCGCTGATATCGAGGGTCCCTCCTCCGGCATCAACAAGGATGGCGCCACGATTAATCTAATCAAATCAGCGACTTATCGGTAAGTAGTTGCAGTGACAATATTATACTTATAGAACACATACCGGGAGCACGTCATTGTTCAATACTCCCTTGTTCACGCAGAAATGCAGGCTAGCTTCTCCCTCCGTAACAAACTTGATACGTTCACCAGATCCCGAAGGAACAAGACCAGCGATGATCGCCGCCTCGCGCATAAGTGCCTGTTGGGGACCTTCCCATCCGTTGGGATGTGTGAGAATGAATTCGATGTTGTCCGCATCGATAGAGTTCCAGAGACCGGTGCCGGCTGGGTGTGTCTCCTCGATATATGTCCTTGTGCAGGCGTACAGGTATCTAAGGAAATCGGATAGAACGTCTCTCCCAGTTTTGCCTCGTGGAAGAGGTGGGATGTCATTGTCAGTGACTCGGGAAGCAAGAGACTTTGGCCGGAGATGCAGCTTGAACCTGTATCTCGGCAGTCAGACAAAATCTCTGTCAAATTAACACGGGGCCGTCGTACCATTCAACTTTGATAACCCTGCAAGGTAAATGAGAAAATAAGCATCAGAACCAAAGTTTTAGAGTGGCGTGGCTGACCGCTGTACGTCTTCCCAGTCTTCATCATCACCTTCATCACTAAAATCTTCTTGATATTGAGCGGCCTCTTCTCCAACTGCGAGCAACTTTCCTTGCTTATCGTAGCACAAAATCGATGGGATTTTCGAGTCGCCACCGACTTTAGATTGGGCCGGAAATCTGGCAAGAACGAGGTCAGTGGCGGGTCAAAAAACATGGCGATCAGCAGACCGTGTAACTCCTTGGATAGTAGGTACCAATCCAGGGTCTAGTAACGCGTACGATGCACCACTATAAGTAGTACCAACGTCAAAAGCAATGACTAGCTTGCGCTTGAGCCCGCTAAAGGNCTCCCGTGTAGTCGAGGACATGGCTGTAGGTAAGAGAGATGCGTTGGAAAGTCGTGGCTGAATCAAGGTGGCAATTTAACTTCCGAGCTAGGGCCTGCGGTGAACTCTAAGAACAGACGCTGAAAGAAGGTCAACGCGTTGAACATGCAAGAGAAATCAATGTAGTAGGCACGGGAAATACGCGTTTTGATGATCGGTAAACATGCAGAGGCGACTCGACACATCGACGGCCAACACGTTGTGTCCAGTTTACATCATTATTATTTCTTTACCCAGGAGAGCCGCTTTGAATACCTCTTTCTCTTCTCCATCATGAACGACGCGACGCCCAGTCGACTATTCCTCCCCCTACCGCGAAGTGCTGCTATGGTCTTGGGTATTGGAGGAACTGCCGGATTTCTCGGTCTCGGCCTATGTTTCCGGGGAAGGAAGAGAGCGGAGTCGGAGGTTCGGACCCTAAAGAAGAAGTTGGAGGACCGAGATACGGAACTCAAAGAGCGACTGGATGAAATCGAGAGATTCAAGGATATGATGCGGAGGAAGGAAGGAGAGATGAGGAGGGTCGAAGAAACTCTTGAGAGATCCCGAGGGGTTGTGGAGGAGAAGGAGAAACACATCATGCAAGCTCGTGGGAGGATAATGGTATTGGACGAGTCGTTGAAAAGGGAGCAGCTGGAGAAGAAGAAGCTGAGCGAAGAAGTAGTTCACTTACAGACGACCCAATTGCAGATGAAGGAGCTATTGGACACCCGAACTCAGGAGCTTGAGAGAGCGCAGACTTTCCTTGATACTTCAGACAAATTTGCCGGCGCCGACATCCTTAAAATGGTGCAGGCGCTGAACTCAGAAATTCTTCAGACTGCTGCAGTCATGGCAGAATCATTTGAGTTCCAACCAAAGAGTCTATCTGCACCGACAGATGTGCACGCAGAGGTCCTCGTAGCTCGGGAGCACGTTTCTGAATTTTTAGGGAAACGAATGACAGACGCTCTTTGTCAAGCAGATCATCACGAGGATCCTACCCTTGTACAGATGTCGTTCCAGGCTGGCATATGCGCTTATACAGAGTGGATTGTAGGTTCTTGGTGTTTCCAGGACGGGGACACCGAGAAACTCTTGCGCATGACATACGAGAGTCTGCGAGGTTCTGGTGAGTCCCTTCGTCTCTACTATTTTGTGCTGGCTTGAATCCTGTATACCGCATTAGAAGAGCAGGCAGTCGCGGGGAAGTGGCGAGCGTTGGCCAGAACGCACGCGCAGCAGACTTGCAGTGGGTCTGCAGAACTTCGTGATTTCCTTTCGACACTTTTTGTCCGGATACTTATTTGTGCTGGGATGGACAAGAGCGTAGATCAAGTTCGAGTCATCGTGGAGGAGAAATTCAGCCAACGCCTCGAATCCGTGATCCAGTATGCCATCAATATGAATAGAGCAATAGGTCAGGGTGTAATGTCCTGCGAGCTTCTTCTCATCTACAGCACTCCTGATAGCAAATTCGAGCCTGGAGAAATGGAAGATGCGTTTTCCGGAGATGAGAAGGAAGGCTTTATATTGTGCACTACCGACCTCGGTCTTTGGCGAGCAGAGAAAGTAGAGGGATCGTGGCAAGAGGCAATTCTGTTGAAACCCAAAGTCGTACTTCAAACTATACTCGAAGACTTCTAGTTGCAAGTCTTCCGTACCTGTATCGCTGCAGATTCTCGAGATCCTTGGATCTATGTATAATCACTGTTTTATATTGTATCCCTTGCTCTTGCCCTTGTTATATAGCTCGTTGCAATGCCATTGATCAATGATCATTGATGATTGAAGAAAAATAGAGAACGATCATGTGACGTGTGATGCGCCACCTGGTTTATTCCTTAGCGGTGGCAGTGCCCCATCGACCTTGTCCTCATCCTTCATGCCATTGTATTCCGTGTCTCTCGTTTCAAACTTAGGAACACCACATTCTACTTACGACGGTATTGTTACAAGTTTTGACTGGTTTCTTATGCTGATCGACGATATAGATGCCGTTGGACAGGCTTCCCGATGATGTTCTACTGAACGTGATCTGCTATTTAGATTCGCTGGATGTCCATTCACTTTTATTGGTACTTGTCATTATATTGTCTACTACGAAGGGAAAGACCTTAAAGTTTAATGTCTACAATTTCTAGACATCCAAATCTCTACACGAATTCTGTATATCCAGACATGTGTACATGTCATTGGCGCGAAGCCTACTTTCGAGTGGAATGCCCTTGACTCTACAGGGTTTCCAGTTGCCATCGACTTTGAACACGGAAGAACTCATCAAAGCAGTGAACTATGCTAGTCTCCATGCGTTCATATGGCGCACTCGCCCCCCTCGAGCCTGCAAGTCAGACGATGGGACTTGGTACCGTGTCATCTACGCTTCCTCCAACTGGGTATGTCCGATGACTTCAGATTACATCCTCAACTCTACCTCAGAAGGAGACATCATATGTCTGGAAGTAGAGTCGGGAACAACGGTCGCGTCTCTAGTGCGAGGAGGAATAAATGGATACCAACTTCTGAAAACGCGAATTGATTATGAGACGAAGACTGCCTTCTTAGGGATGTTTAGAGAGAAAAGGGCTGCCGAGTACGTTCCGTACTTCCTGATTTCGGAAATGATCTCCTAATCCTGTCTAGAGAGCTAATTCCACAGTGGTCTGACGTATCCCTAGTCAAACTGGAATTCCCTGTTGCAGGGCCTCCTATCTTCACGACCATATCTAGTTATGTGTTAGCAGGAGAACTCTTGGGTATATACTTATTGGACACGAAGATGCGTATGCTGTCAATTCTTACGTGGATACAAGCTTCCCAAACACTCGCGATGTACGTTCGTCTCGACTGGACCGACAAACGGTCGGTTTTCATCGACACAGGGCTTGGACTAGACGAAGTGAGTCTAGCATTGTCATAGCACATTTTCTGTCTCTGACTAATATGGCTGTTTAGCTCCTTGCTGAATGGACATGCATTTTGTCGCAGGACTCTATAGTAATTCATTGTGAAAACTCGAGAGGAGTTCGTCAGCATGTGTTCCCGTTGTCTCTACTGGAAATCTATGCACAACCTTTGCACATAGAACAACCTCTACATCGTGTTTTTCCACCCAGCTTTACCCTTGTGAAACCATATCTGTTCCCTAACCACCTCCCTTCCGAACAAATTCCGTCCAATAATACTTCTGAGCAATCTCATTTTCCCCCTTCACTTACATTCAC
>LBLO01000276.1:0-33776 GCA_004354395.1 Chondrostereum purpureum | reverse complement strand
TCTGGCCGACTGGTATCACGCACCTGCCCCGAATTTGGTGATCCCGTAAGCCGTCTTTGCGCTTTCAGCATCGACGTCAATTAACACACCTCAGCACTCCCGACTCTAATCTCCTCAACGGTCTGGGAATGTACGATGATTTTAGTGCCATGTCCTGTGGACACTCTGTTCGAAACTGAATTGAACTCGCAGATCTGCGTCTGGGGGAAGCCTGGCCGTCGTGAATGTGCAAAGGAATAAGCGTTATCGTATGCGCCTCATCAATATGGCCTGTGACCCCGACTACGACTTCTCCATTGACAACCATGACATGTACGATGTTTCTTTCCTCTTTCACTCGTTAGACTCATCGGTACTCCAGAAAAATCATTGAAGTTGATGGCATTCTTCACAAAGCTCTCCGGGTGGACTCGCTCAAAATTCTTGCTGGTGAGTAGTCGCTATTTTATCTTCCATTCATCTCTGAAAAGTTCTCCGATATAATAGGGCAGCGATACTCCTTTATTGTATGTTCACGTTTCTTTGTTTCTACGCTTTCGCAGAGCTGACGCTACCTCAACTTTTCAGCTTACCACTGACCAGCCAATTGATAATTACTGTAAGTCTTTTTGTTCAGGAGTTAGAATACAACTCTAAGCACATGTTTAGGGATCCGTTTCAATCCCTCTGTTGGTACGCGGGGATTCGACGGTGGTATCAACTCGGGAATCCTTCGTTACAGCGGCGCCCCGGCTGCGGACCCCACATCAACGGCCAACAGCGCCCCCAATGTTCTTAACGAATCTCACCTTCAGGTAAGTGGTTTTACTATGTTTCTTCTGCTTCTCTAATCCATTGTGACTCTAGCCCCGTGTGAAGATTCCCGTTGTAAGTCGCACCTCATTGTTTTGGTACGTTGTAGTACTGGGGAGCTTACTGTGCGACGACATAGCCCGGAGCCCCTGGAGTAGGAAAAGCAGACATCAACATTAATCTTGCCTTGGACTTTGTATGCTAAACATTTCTACTCTCTATTCCTTCCTTGGCTGACTGATTTCCGGAAGACGGGTAGTCAATTCACTGTGAACGGTGTCCCCTATACTTCGCCCACGGTCCCCGTTCTTCTGCAAATGTTGAGTGGTGCCAAGGATCCTAACGAGTTGCTTCCTTCCGGATCGATCTTTAATCTCCCACCAAACAAGAGCGTCGAGATTTCTATCCCTGCAGGTGTCGTTGGTGGCAACGTACGTTGCACTCATCTGTTATTATCTCTAGCTAACTGTGTTGGTTATTCAGCACCCAATGCATCTCCATGGTGTAAGCTGTTCCAACGTAACGTGTCCGTTCGACCGCTGAAATTAGTCTTAGCATGCATTCCACGTCGTTAGATCTGCCGGAAACTCGACCTACAACTACATTGACCCGGTGAGTAATTCGAAAAATATTCCTGCGCCATCTGACTAAAACTGGGTTCTCGATAGCCCGTTCGTGACGTCGTTGGTATCGGAAGCGCTGGAGACAATGTGTGTACCCTCCTCTTGATCTTATTGTACTCATTCACAGATGGGACGATAGGTCACATTCCGATTCTTCACTGATAACGCTGGTCCTTGGATCTTGCATTGGTGCGCTTCAATTTATCCTCCTCTCTTTTACTGATACTGACGATGTGGGTCGATCTAGCCATATTGACTGGCACTTCGAGCTGTGAGTTCCATAACATTCGTATATCGTTGTGTCTGCTGAAACTTTGACAGTGGCTTGGCGGTCGTCTTTGCAGAGAGACCTGAAGAGTGGGAGCAATCCATTGTGCCTACCAGTGCGTTATTTCCACCCCTATCCAACCTCACTATGCTCATGAACACTCTTTTAACAGCGGAATGGGATAACCTCTGCCCCACTTATAACCAACTCCATAATATCACTCCTTGAGACCTCCCCAAGTTGCACATTCTCTTTGTTCTGCTAGGTATTATATAAATATATTGGGTTAATTTTGCACACCAAAGACATAGTGTTGTTGATTGGCTCCCAGCACCCAATGAACGCAAGACTGAGTGAGATGATAAAAGTGGTGAACAACCGGGTCAATGGGAACACATGCATTGGGATACATAATAAGATTCACTTTCAAGGATTGACCATAATTGTCTTCGAAGGTCCCCAAGTGTTGTTACAGATGCAGCTACTACAACACAGACGTCATCGTACAACGAGCAGACCAAGTCGGTCAACAAAAGATAAGGATTCTATAGCTACTCTAGATCCCAGACATATCCGAAACTAGGGATACCAAGGTCATCACACCCATCTTGTATATCATTGTTAGCTTCCTGGCGAAGGATGAAGGAATAATCATGACGGCTCCAGGGAGCGGAACACCATGCTTCCCACATTTGGCTGGTTTAAAACATCCTCAGGTAACATTTGCCTCTTTTCGCTTGGGACTTATCTCATCCCTGCTTATACTTCAAACTTGAGACGGTAGTATTCCCGATATAGATAATTCATGACTCACGGATTTTGTTCCCGTCTCGCTTGGTGCCTGACTCCGCCACATCCATCGCACCTTTCAACTTTCGTGGCAAGTGTTGATGGATCTGAAATCCTGCATTGGTAGAGAGTGGTCCCTATGGTATGGATTGACTCTAGATATCAACAAGTCTTTGTCCCCGATAATATTCGAATACGATGCGTGCCGCTCAGGACGGAGAAAGTTCATGGCGTGCAGTTCTGTGAGAGAGAGCGCTGGTAAAGTATAAGCCGAAGAGTAGTGACAATGAAAAATGGGAAGGACGGAAGATCGGGGTGACGCTACAATTTGTTTCCGTGTTCCTTGAGTTTGATCGTCCACAGTCGTCCATCTCCTCAACTCATACTCCATGCCAGGATCGCGCTCAGAATGCTTGTGTCCTTCTCCTCGCATTTCTCGCCATCTGAATAGCCTCAGGGTCTTCCATACTATCTCCTGTTGAACCACTTTGTCAACATCCCACAACCCCCTTCTAATGCGCTGCTTTTTTAATGCATGAACTAGGCCTTTGTGGCGTACGTACACCCTCAAAAGGATTCACTTGTCCCTAAGGCGTATGTGCAGCAGATCTAGAACCACCATCCAAATGAACATCACACCTACAGATTTGCGTGTGATGAGGAAGACAGAAAAGTGCTTAGCGGGGTCTAAGGTCCCGTTTGCTAAATAGCTGTCTTCAATGGGTTATTGTTATGCTACTGTCTTGGGCGTCCCTGTAGTTGTAGTCGGCCACTGGTGAAAGACATTTTAATTTATACGCATGTGGTTGCTGACCAAGAATTTACCCCGGGCTCACAATCGTGCTAACTTGAATGCGTGACACCGTCTTTGACTTTACTGTGATATCTTTCCCTGCTAAGGACAGCTTATCCACAAAGTCGCGTATTCATGACGTTACTAATTATGGACCTTGGATTCATATGTTTTCTTCCAAAGGCCTGGAAATTGGTCCTCTAAATTTTCCAGGAATGCTCCCACGGAAGATCATGACAGTAGCAGTCTGCAGGAAAGCCTGAGAGGATTACCATATCAGGTTAAGGAGAGGACTAACCAAATGGCGGACCGAACCATAACTACACAAGAACGAGTCTCTCCTTGTGCGTCATTCCTGGCCGTGGTAGCNTAGACTCTTCGATGAAAGCCGAACTACAGAACAATGATAACCACATGTAGGAAGTCGGAGGTCGGAGGAGAGGAGGATTGCCATATCCAGCCTCCACTAAATTCCGGTGTCTATGCCAATATCGCATGACTTATGTATTTAATAAAATTTCACCAGTACTTATAATTANCTTAGTYTYTTGGTTTTGTTTTCGAAGCCCCACCCTGACAGACCCACAAGGTCAGCAATGGAACGTTCAAATCCCTTCGAATTCGACTACGACCCTTCCAATTTCCAGACCACGGATGTCACAGAATATCCACAACTCTCGCGAGATGATCAGAGTCTCGCACGACTGCTGGAAGTGGGCTCGTTACACAGATCCAGAAGGCTGCGATGGGCATTGCATTTTCTCCTCGATGCGACTAGCTTGGTCCCAGAGTCGAGATTTCCAATAATTTGGGCCGAGTTACTCCATGAAATGGGGGAACACAATTTGTGGTTGTGGGTAGATGGAGACGAGGCGCTCTTGTCAGATGTCGGGGTCCCGTATTGCGCAGAGGGTAAACCATTCGCCTGGTTGGACGAAGCACGAGATGCGTGTCGTGGGCTATTGAAACATGTAGAGAGACAACAGAATAAGGNGAAGTGGCATGTATCTCACAGGATCACCCAAATGCATCCTGAAGGCCAGCGTAAAACAAAGATGCGCCGCAATAGGATGGCTAATCGTCACGTCTGAAACCGTCCGCAAGGCCCGTTCTCTCGCAGGGTTGGCCGACGCCCGCCTATGGAACCTGAGCGATCTTATCAAGGAGTGGTATGTTGCACTCAGCACTTGCAGGCGGGTCGGACACCAGACATTCGAATTTGAGTCTGACATGACCACAATTGCACATATGGTGGAGCAGAGTGGACACTCGTGTTATAAGTTGCGTTATCCCTGGAGTATTTGGNAAGATGGGTGGAAGACGTGGGCGTCAATTCAAGTATTGCTATTTCCGAATGCGGGTTACAGCAACACATGTTTCTATAGACGCGAAGAAAATGAATGTGTGGCTTGTCATGCAGTGTAAGGAAGCCTCCGTCTCCAAGTCATCATATCTGATGCTCGTCTCTTATATAGCACATCTTCTCATCAAGTTCCAAAGTCACCAATCCCTGAAACTCCCCCCGGCCATCTCCTTCTCATAATCCAGCTCTACTACCGCCTCTCCGGCTCCTACTCAGCAAATCCCAAGAAGATTCTTGGATTACTTGCCAGATATCCCAGTATCCTGTCGCCACGTAATCTGGCCGTTGTTGATAATTGGTTGTCTGAAGTGAAGCCTGGCTGTGAAGGAATTTGTACCAAGGGACACACAACATGGTACTGCTCTTATCCTTCATTCTTAACAGATATTCTATATTGGTGGGACTGGGTTGAGTGTCATGATGCCATTCGGAGGCTGAGTCTGACCGCACCTCACAACCCGATCTTTGATGATGCTCGACACTGGGTGAACGCCGTTGTAGCGTCCTTCCTAAACAATCCAAAGGCAAGATTTACCAAATTGATGGAGGGATTCAACGAGGAAGACCAGGTCGAATGGGAGGGCCTATCCGATATCATCCTAGCATTGCCACCACTATCCAGCGAATCTGAGAAACACCGTATCAAACAGTTCAAAAGATGTATTCAAGCTCGCCACACACATTGGAGTGACCACAATGTGGTGTTTGACTATTATCTTGAGATATTACCCCTTTTCGGCTTGGAATCCCAGTCAGATAGTTCTCCAGTGCCGGTTTCTTCATATCCTGATGAACAGGGCCAGAGAAATAATTCCCAAGGTCCAGTTGGCAATGAACTTGATGCACTTCATGCACAACTCCAGGAATGCATGGGTGGGCGCGAGCAAATTAAGAAGCTTGTAGGTCATTAACTCGTTTCTGTTTACCCTTTGCTAATCAGTCAATGTTTCACATTTTGATCAGATTCAGTTTCTGAAATTGCCAGATGCATGCGATGTTATTCAAAATCGGTTGAATAGCAAGAGAGCTTCTTCAAATCTTGAGCCAATGGTCCCTACGGTTAGCTATATCACGTCTGGAAGTTCACTGGACTTACCAAGGGCTTACCACACTGTTCAGGCCGGCGCACCAGAAGAACAAAATGACGTGGGTTCTGTCAACTCACAAGCCCTCGTCACGGTCGTCCACACAATCAATAACTCATCATCCTCCGGTGGCCTCCCTCCTAAGTCCGGCCTGTCCTTCCGTTCCGACATCCAAGCTCAAAAAGGTCGAGGTCCACAATGGCAAGTTGCGACTCAAGCGGCATGTCAGTCTACTAGCGCTCTACTCACTATGGAAGATCTGGACTGGCATCCTGAGGTAGCACCAGAGGCAGCGGAGACCACAGATCAAGCCGCAACAGCCCGTTCCTCTTCCGATTCACAGACAGCTTCAGTTCATGAATCTAATCCTCCATCTGAGTATCTGCAGCATGATACACAAACCAGCGATGGCCCCATCACCGGCTTGTCAAGCGCAGCTCAATTTCACTATCAAGTTTTCTCCTCGAAGAAATGTAGTAGGCCCCCCAAAGAACTAAGCGACAGAACCAATGCATCTATGAAACAGGAGATCAGGAAGCGTTTTATATTGCTTTTCCGTATGGTTCTGTTACCGTCCCTCATATTCTCGTGCTTACGAGGGTTTATCTAAGTAGAGCAAGCTGGTATACCTATTGATGGTGCTGTCACTGCTCCACGTCTTCCTTGGAACACTTTGTACCAGACACTTCATGACAAGGGATTTGTGCTGGAAAATTGGCCAAATGAAGTCCCCGTTCCAGGGCGCGATACACTGAGCGGTGGAGAGATCGACAAAGGTATAAGCGGTTTGAAAGTTCAGTCTGCAAAGCTTCTGTACAGTGCGTTGAATGACCCCGAACATCCACTGCGGTTGCGTAAAATAGGTGCGCTCAGTCCAGGCGTTGGCTATCAGAATCGGCGGCTCACATCTTTCTCAGATTCTATGGAGCGACCTGGTAAACGGCGTCGGATAGACTTGAAATAGGGCACTGCAGTGTACCATCGGGGTATCAATTCTTGAATAATTATGATTTACGAGTGGTAGGAATGTTGAGCTAGCAAGAATCATAACGGAAGCAAGAGAATACCTAGTTCATAGCCGATACTATCTAGATTGTTCCCGCCTTTTGGAGACGCAGCATTCTCAATGAGAAGTTCATGGTAGATAGGTTCCGTTTTCGTGTACTAAAGGCAAAATATGGCGGCGGCGACAACGGGCAACGCGAATGGCAGAGGATCTGACCATTTGAGTAGCTCCATGTCCGAGATTTACCTCCGCGGAAGGATCTGCGAACGTTTTCGAGCGCCACACACACAAAGCTTCGCAGATCATCGGACCAAACGCGAGGGACAGAAGGATGAAGCTGGCAAAGGGGCCGGCTCTTGTTATCTGAAAGACCAGAAGGCCGGTCACCGATAGACGGGGTATGACGGTGAGGAATGTGAAGAGAGGAACACCGACATTCYGAACGCGGTCCTGAMATGTAGTGTAAGTTGGGGAGGGAATGTGTAKRAAGGGATRYCCACCTTGAATGTTTCKTTGTTCAGACCGTCGTAAATCACGCAAAGGTTCTTCGTGAGAAAGATAGCTCCAGCTGAGATTGCGCTCTCGAGCATCATCTTATTCTGCATGTATGCCCTACAAGCAACATACGGTTGGTCATGGAATCGAAGGTTGAAAAAATCTAGAGTGTTACCCGAAAAGAGCACACAACTGGAAGGGAGCCTATGAGCATGGAGCACAACGAAAGCACACAAGGCTTACCATGAGCAAAGACAGTTCTCTCGACTTGTTCAGACGAAGAATAAGGTGATTGATGGCCTCCGCATCGCGTAGAGCAGATTGAATGCCATCATAAGCCGTGAATGATAACAGGATTGTAAAGAACAAAGCGCAGTATTTGCGGAGGTCGATGGTAATCATGTTGGTGGACTCGTGGAAGGAAGTGGGGGATTGGAGAGAACTCATGCGCATAGGTTGGTTTTATATACGCATCCATAATGGTTGTGAAGTTGAGAGACTAAAGATCGACTTGTACGAGAGATCTTGCTTCGGTATAGATCTCCGGGGCATAAGAAAAGAGGATGACCATTTGGAGTATGATATGCTGCCCTTTTCCGCCAGATGGAAGAGAAACGTGGACATGTCGGGGAAGGAAGAAGGGAGGATGACCCAAAAAGGATTTGGTGACTCTTCCATCAAAAACACGCTGTCCTCCCTTTCATCTTTGGTAGAGATGTGGGATGTAAATGAATATGGTCTCGGTATCAAGATCGGTTACTTGAGAAGAGGAGAGGAGGATTGTCATATGTAGATTACGCACGACGAATCGTCATAACACTTCCTCACAAGTTCGTCAAACGATTGACTACGCATGCTGAACTTTCCTCTCGTCAGCCCCTTCTCGGAGTTGCAACTTACAAATTGGTGAAATAGAAACATTAATATTCAATAGTGTGCGTTGGCCAGAGAAGATGAACATGAGTTACAAGAGTAAAGTAGAAATGTCGGGATGCACAGTCATGGACCCAGGTCGATATTGCTGACATCACGGGCCGCAAATACCGAGCAGCGACGGAACTTCCCTCTGTCTCTTTCTTTTCGATCGATGTGCTCCTTTCGTTTCCTTCATCTCGACTCTTTGTTAGTGGTTATTTATGGGACCCGATATAAACCCATGGATAATGGCCAGGCGAAAGACAGCCATTACTATCATCGGGACTATGATTCCTGGATCTTGGGTGCCTTTTCGCATTTTCCTCAGTGGACACACGCAGGCTGCGCTGGTCCCATTAGACCGTACACGCCCATTGCGAATTGTTCCAGGGTCAGATGGAGAATCAATAGCACAAAATTGGAGGTGCTAAGGCTAGGTTTGCCTTCCACAAAGGACCGGACCGATAGTCCTATGCTCTAATTCTCCTTCTGCATTGCGATTCAGCTTCGTCGCAGAGCTACTTCCTTCCGTCTGCACAGAAACCCATTTTCTTCTTGTTTGGGTTATTCCCAAATTCCCAGAATCGTCTTCTCCATTATCCTGGGCAGGGTGGATGAAATAATGGGAGGGCGTAATGTCTTACTGTGGTAGATGGGCTRAATCCCTTCTTCAGGAGATCAGCGATAGTCTGATTCTCGAACAGTCGCATCTCCTCCTTGTTGAGAAACCGCCTTTATTTATCCCCTCAAGAGACGGACGACAATTGTGCAGTGGACGTGTAATTTTTAACTTGGAAGCTGGAAGACAGAATGCACAGTATCACACCTCGCAAGACTCCGTTCAAGGACTGAAAACAGTAATATATTATTGAGGCATGATCTTGAGAGGGTACTACTRGTACATTGGCGTCTGTYAGTAAGCTATGGACATTCTGTAAGTCATGGAGTGTTCTCCACCGTCAAGATTTGCTCATGAAATAACAGACGAAATCCAAGGGAGGAAGCAATGGTATCTGCAAGAAAATGAACTACAGTCTCACGGCTGTTGTGTATGTGGAGGCTAGGAACCNTGTCTGTCTAGGGTGGGACGGAGATTGTTAAAAAAARCTTSGAACCAGCGGACATGTATAGACATTTTTCCCTTGGGTAGCCGGAAAGCTCAGGGTGCATTCATAACCGTCTCCTACCGTTCTGCCTCAGCCATAGAGCAACCATAAGGGTCGGCTTTTTCTCATCTTGCTACCACCCACTGGAGCATAATTGTACCAGGCGGATCGACCTCTAATGCTCCAGTCGTACTTGAAGCTTCACGAATCGGATTTTGGGCCAGTCCGGGTACCTTGGTTCCAGCCTACTCAGCCCTTTTGTAATTTCTATTAGCGAGTACAGCTGCGGTACCATGTCAGTTTTCAAAGGTGTATCCNTCTCAAAGACTATAACAGCTTCACGATACGGGGCTGTGTTTCAATCGCTGTTGAATACTTCTTTCAACTCCAAAAGATCCCGAACATGGTGAATGTTTGCGTCCCTGGTGGAATTCCTGTATGCTAATCAATGGTGTGCTGTTCTGATAGGGTCCAAAGCCTCTCAAATAAATGTGGTTCTCTGTTGCAGCCTGTTGATTCGTTGGACAAYAGCAAATCCCGTTTTTAAACTAGGGTGCTTTCTCGTCGGTATCGGCGCTACGAAGCATGCTGCTAGGACGTGTTGTGCAAGGAGATGTTCTCCGACAATGGGACTGACAGACGCCACCGTGCCGTGACTTGATTCCCGTCTTATGTCTTGGGCACAGGCCGTTAGCAGACTGAGTGGTTGAGATTCAATCTCCATTATAATGAGCTCTAGACTCGTTGCCTAGATGGCAACCCAAATATCCCGTGCCTTCATTATACATCCCCTACATAATGAAATCCCGCTGTGTTCCGTCTCCGCTGTATTCCTCAGTCATCAGGGGGCTTATCGAAGGAAAGGAAAGAACAAGCGCCGTTGTGCTTAACTGGGATCAATTTCGTCTTTCGCCTGAGTTTGGTAATGTTCCTGATTTCTGACTCTAGGACGTTAGATGCGAGGGAGAAGCATTTGTGGCGTTCCCTCGATCGTGTTTTACTGCAAAGGATGAACGCATGTTCCTGACATGACAAGCAAGGTGGTTGCGGCGGGTTGCAGTTAAAGGCACATTAAAAACTCAAGGGGAAGGTGAGGTGGGGGTGAGATCATCGCGATAGTTGGAAGAAAAGGAAGAAGATAACCGGAGAGCGGAAGGATGGGGTACTTGGTTAGCCACAGTGACAAGTGTAGGTAGTTTTTAAGGTGGGATGATCATTAGTGCGGCGTAATAATCAAGTCACCGGAATAGGGTATATCTAGCACGAGTCCTTTGTGGTTTCCATTCTTTTTGTTCGCGGGAGGGATGGAAGGAGACCTCGGAGGCAGTTTCCCATGGCGCGCGGTATATCAGTCTCTCGAGGTTAGATCAAGAAGAAGTGGAGGTATCTAGGCCCAAGTCGGTTGGCATGGATGGAAAACATCGAGCAAAGTAAGAATCTGTACTCTCGGTACGAAGGTACACAAACAACGGGAAATGGAAAGTTCTGGTGATGGTGCCAAGAAGCTCGATAAAGGTGAGGCATTGAGGGGACATTTCGCAGTTGAGGGTGTCGTGATTCCCTGAGCACAGAATGCGTGGCAAAGAGGTGTGTTTCGAAAGCCTTCCATCTTGATAAGTCATACCGCCGTTGAGAAAGACTTTTAATATAGATACTATCTACAGCTGAGTCTACAGACCTGCGTAGTCTCCTGATTACTTACGAATAGAAACGAGAGTGAAATAGTGTCCGAAGGTAGCGATCGACATAACGGAGGTGTGGGTGACAAGAACCGGAGCTGGGGGAATCCAAATTCCATATAGTTCATCTATTTATTTCGTGGCTTGCGCTTGAGGCGATGAGGATTGTTGATTGTGCCTCGTCTGATCGCCAGGAACGCAACATGGACGCTGATTGGCTGCAGCGGATTTGGCCGGTGGGATTTTGGGTTAGATAAGCAGGAGCAGTATTGATTGGACGAGAGTACCGTCGCTTCTTGCCCACCTACCCCCATCTCCTACTAGCTACCAAATGCCTGTCCGTCCCCCGTCGTCGGCAGCAGAGTCGGCGAGACCCTATACGTCGTCAGGGCGCCCAACGACCTCTATAGGCCGCCATGAATTCCAGCGGCAATTCCCGGACGATATCGAGGACGACGAAGAAATAGACGACGACGAGAGCAGCGACGGCGGCTCTGTCTTTGCCTTTCAGCCACCTACTACTGCAGATGGTGTTCCAGATAATCATCCACTACATTTTAATCCTCTTCAGCCACAACAACCATTACAACCACTACAACATCAGCAGCAGCAGCCATTATCCCATTACCCAGAAGATTATCCCCCAACCTATCCTTCGCCCACCTTTGATCCACAATCCCGCTCTCCATACTTCCCTCCACCAATATCCCCACCGTCCACGGGCTCGGTATCTGACCATGACCCATACAGCATGAAGCGTTTGCCGCCGTCATCGGCCGGTGTAGGTACTGTACCCCCGGGGACGACAAGCACTCGGTCGGTACGAGTGTCCCTACCCCCCTCGAGCTCAGAGAAAGACATGGAAGCTGGCGGCACCAGCAAGCGCTCGCGAACCGCCACCGGCAGCGCACCAGGCACTGCTGGAACCATGGGCACTGACCTTGAAGTCTTTGACGAGCTCGAGAGCCGTGAGGGCAGCATTAAAATGGAGTTTGACTTTGATGCTATCGAAGAGGAAGACTCTCCTTTCCCCGAAGTCAGAGCATCTGTTTCCAATACCGACGACCCGGACATTCCAGCGATGACCTTCCGCATGTGGGTTGTAGGACTCACTYTATGTATGATTTCTACGTGAGTCGTTATCTCATTGGTCTATCTATTTTTTTCTCAACGACATTAAAGCGCTTTGAACGTCTTCTTTAATCTGCGATCACCCGCGCCAACGGTGGTACCCCTAGCGCTGCTGTTGCTTGCGTACCCCTGTGGCAAATTTCTTTCCCTCACACTYCCCATCCGAACCTTCCGATTGCCGCTCCCCCGCATYCCCTCTTTTCTCGTTCCAGCTGCAGGACCCTCGCGTGTACGAACAGTCCTTCATAATCTTTTGCAGCCCCTTTCGGTCCCTACGAACTTCGACTTTAGCTTCAACCCTGGGCCATGGAACATGAAGGAGCACGTACTGGTATACATCATGGCCAACGTTGCTGTAGGCAATCCCTATGCCCTCAACGCTGTCATTGTCGGTGAGGTCTACTACGACTTGCATATGGGATACTGGTTCGGGCTCGTTTTGGTGCTTGCTACCCAACTCACCGCGTTTGGTCTGGCTGGCGCTTGTCGACGGTTCCTGGTCTGGCCCGCGAGCATGGTGTGGCCCCAGAATCTTGTTGCTTGCACTCTTCTCAACACTCTTCATGCCGAGGAGGACTCGGACGACTACCCCGTTTCGGAAGAGCCGGATACCATCCCAGGCTCCAAGCGGCAAAGGAAGAAGCTGATGCATGGGATCACCAGATACAAGTACTTTATGTGGCTCACGGGCGCCGCTTTTGTCTTCTTCTTCCTCCCAGGCTTCCTGTTCGAGGCGCTCTCAGTCTTCAGTTTCGTTTGTTGGGCTGCCCCCGACAATATCCCGGTGAACCAGATGTTTGGAGTGCACAGTGGCATGGGAATGAGCATATTGACGTTCGATTGGACGCAGATTAGTTGGATTGGAAGTCCCTTGATGTGTAAGCACTGTTTTTCCCCTCCGTCTTCTCTTTTGAGGCTCATTTTCTTGTGTCCAGATCCGTGGTGGGCTGAGGTCCACATCTTCCTTGGATTCGTTCTCTTCTTCTGGATTCTCACGCCGATCCTCTACTACACTAACGTATGTTCTTTTTTCTTTCTTATCTTTCTTTGTTTCTCACTTGGTCATGTAGTCCTGGAACCTTGCATACTTCCCCATTTCCGCGAACGAGCCCTACGACCGGTTCGGTAATTCATACAACATCACCCGAGTGCTCACCCCGCAGGATACATTCAACCAAACCGCTTACGACGAGTACTCTCCACTCTACCTGCCTGCGACGTACGCCGTATGCTATCTTATTGCATTTGCGCTGAGCACCTGCGTCATCACACACACACTGCTCTACCATGGTAGGAGTTTGCTCAATGGGATGAGAAAGATGAAAGTAGAGAATGATGATATCCATGCGAAGTTGATGAGGAATTACCCCGAGGTTCCAGATTGGTGGTACATGGCTAGTGGGTTGTGTTTCTTCTCACTCGCTGTTGTTGCCGTTGAGGTGCGTTGTCTCGTTGGGAACCAGTCGAGTGTTATCGCTGATAAGAGGTTAGGTATGGGACACGAATGTACCTGTGTGGGCGTTACTGTTGGCCCTGATGTTGCCAATCATTTATATCCTGCCCTCTGGGTTTATCTATGCCATGACTGGTCAGGGTGTAAGTGACGGTTTGCCTTTTTAGTGACGATTGAYTTGACTCGGCCGTCCAGATCACACTCAACGTTCTTGCTCAAATTATTCCTGGAACGATCCTCCCCGGAAATCCGCTTGCCAACATGGTGTTCAAGTCGTACTCTGTCCAGACACTTGCGCAGGCGACGAATTTCGTACAGGATCTCAAACTCGGGCACTATGTCAAAGTACCTCCGCGCGCAACGTTCCTTGTGCAATTGGTAGGAACAGTGYTGGCAGCATTTGTWCAGGTCGGAGTGAAGACATGGATCTTCAGCAACGTCCCTGATATCTGTCAAGACGGACAAAGGAGTCAGTTGACATGTCCGCATAATCAGGTCTTCTTCACTGCGAGCGCTGTTTGGTATGTCTCACACTTGCTAGATATTTTCCCCGTACTAACAAATTATCACAGGGGTCTCATAGGMCCTTCGCGGCAGTTCGGTACTGGATCCATCTACCACCCACACCTCTATGCGATCGCTATCGGTGCCGTCCTACCCATACCTTTCTGGTTCTGGCAACGACGCTACCCTACATCGTGGACGAAATACGTATCGACACCCGTGATTTTGAACGGTGTCTCGAGCATCCCACCAGCGACAGGCATCAACTTTTCGAGTTGGTTCGTGGTCGGGTTCATCTTCCAGTTTGTGATTAGGAAAANGAATTTCGCATGGTGGAACAAGTTCAATTATGTGACGAGTGCGGCCTTGGATTGTGGGACGGTATTGAGCTTGATGGTCATTTTCTTCACACTACAGGTGAGTACCAGTGAGATCTCTCAATTACGGTGACTGATGTCGTTCTAGTTCCCAAGGAATGGATCGATACAAGTAAATTGGTGGGGGAATGAAGTGTTCCAACGAAGTGAGTCTTTCTCTCCTGTCGGGGCAATGTTGTCATATGCACCTTCTCGAGTGTCTGTGTCGAAGGTCCTGGGTGACCCGGTGTGCTTCCTGANCGCTCCTCATCCCTGTACCCGACTCTTGCTAAATCGTGCTTCTCTTCTCCAGCCGCAGACTTTATAAGCGCCCCGTTACGTGCTATCCCAGAGGGCGGTATACCCGGCAAGAGATAACATTCGTTTCAAAAACAAACAAATCGAAATTCAACCTCCGTATCTTTTTTCGTCAATTTATTACACTACATCATTTCCATCGTATATTTTTAACCATCCTCCTCTCAATGCCCGCTGGACGTGTGCCTCTCTACCTTCGGCGCTAGTGAAATATCAGTACAACCCCACGTTCGTTTTTACCCTTCCTATCTGTACCTATTTTTCTCAGTTTGCGTTGTGATCTTTCACTGTATTGAAAGAGAGCGAGTGGTGTCAGCGGACGCGTGTGTTYCTTCCTCCGGGTCATATTTTCCCCATCCCCTGGTGTATTATTTCTTTCCTCCGTGTCGATATGTTGGGACATTATTTCCTTTCTTCTTGTTACCCTGATCCCCGCACTCTCCTTTTATTTCTCCTCCCTCACAACCCCACCAAAATGCATCATCGTCCGCCACCTACTCTCTGTCTCTTTTTTGTTTACTACTATCCTCCCGCCAACCAACCAACATCCCATTACTTAGAAATCTCTCACATCTTTTCTGTACTACTCGTAGTTTATTTCTCTGTGTGTCTTGTCTCTTTATCTGATTCTTACCTCCTCTATGTCTGTGTGTCTGTCCAACATTGAGAAAAGAAAAGACTTCATCGAGGGTGCGCATTGGCCGAAAGGACTTGAAATTAATTGAAGGATGTGACAGTGCATGGTGTCCTTGAGGACTTAATAATAACAGTCGTCTCACACTAAGTATTTGATTCGATTGGAGGACTGTGTGGAAGATAACATCTGTCGCAAAAGAACAAAGTGTATAATCATATCAACCTAACCTTCCATTGAACAAAGCTTGACCTAAGCATCATGCTCCCTTCTGGTGATCATATGCCAGTCGGTAAAAGGCTCTGTCCTCTTCATTGCATTGATAGTCCGAGAAATGTACAGATGCTCTCTCTCTCATATGGACTTTGTGGATACTGTTAGTCCATGTATAATACACCTTTGACAGGAGCACCTAGCCTAGAGATAATGGGGTCCTTGATTATGAAGGCTGCCAAAAACTGCAGGGTGGGAGGCTGAACATCATGGGCTGTAATACAGCATGGAGCCATGTGTATCGACACATAAAATGAGACATATATCCAACATATTGGATTTGTATTAGAGGACAGATACCTGGAACAGGCAATGAGAATTCTATTTCATAAGGAACTGGATGGACATGAACTCTGGGGCGGCTTCACACTGCTTGGCTTGGAGATAGATGGACATACAATTGGGCATGAAATGGGCTCAAAAAGAACTAGAAAAGATGAACCCTGCCCGGATTGAACAGACGACCTTAAAAAGATGAACCTTGCCTGGATTGAACAGACGACCTTTGACCTAAGGGGGATAGTTGCCCCCGAGCTTGCGAGGGTCGGCAACCTATCCCTCCTTAGGTCATTCTAGCATACCAGAAAACGTCATCCCCCTCGACTTCCACACCCCCCGCTCATCGTCATCAACAGCGACGAGCAATTTGAGGACTTTGCACCGGGGTACCACGGTTCGTACCCCGGTCTCGGGCAGTCCACCGACTGAAACCACGGTCGGCCCCGCGCCACCACGCCTTCACCAAACAACGCCACTCACACGGAACCCGCGTCACTCACAGCCACTCACACGCCTTCACTAAACAACACCAAGCCTGCCACCAAACACCACCAAATGACGCGTCAAAATAGCCGAACGCGGTTTCCTTCCTTCCCTCCACATGCCTCTCCCTGCCTCGTTCACTGGCGGAAAAGAAACAAACATTCGAACCCCAGATCTCCCCAAACTTACCCATCAACGTCTCCCACCAATTGTCAGCGGATTGGTGGCAGTTAACCGATACCAGGATCAGCTCAAGAAGAAACCGACGTTCGCAGAGTCCATGTATGCATCTATCCAGCTTATGGGTAGTCTTTTTTTTCTAACGAGCTTTGTAGGGCTGCTAACAAAACCCCCCCACCTACCCCCGGCCCTTCTTCTTCCAAACGGCGGCACCCGAACCCGAAATTGCAAGTCCATTAATACCGAGTAGGTTGTGTATATGCTCATTTCTTTGTCTAGTTCAACATCACGTCTTCCGAGGACGATGACGAGGTCCGATACTTTCCCTTTTCTTACCGCACTATCTTTCTCATCCCCCAAGAAGCCTGTTTCCAAGAGGACACGCCGAAAAACACCTCTTGTCGAAGATCCATCGGACGCTGAAAAGGTCACGCATATATCGATCTTGGCACACCAAAAAATGTACTAATTGTTTCTACAGGAGGACGATGACCTGCCACAGGCGAGAGTGCCGATGAAGAACAAGGACCAACAGACTCTAAACACGGACGTCGACCCCGATGATAATAACACGAAAAAGAAAGCCGCCAAGAAAAGCAAGACCAACAATGAGACGGGTGAGAACACCGTCACCGCCAAAGGGAGCTCAACCAAAGCCAAGGTAAGGAACATTCTTGGGCACCCACTACATCTAGCACTCACAGTGCAAAAGGGAGCTGGCTCGAGCCGCCGCAAGAAGAATGTCGATGACGACTTTATCAACGACGACGACGACGACAATGAGGATGCACAGCCAAAGACAACAGTGACTACCCGAGGAACGGGAAAGGTATGATTTTTTTTTAAATTGTCGTCGTTGCTGGCCTATCCTCATCTCTGCCCACAGAAGGCTGCTACAGTCCGGCGCCACACTGCCAAAGTAAGTCTCTCTCCATTATTAGTAAACAAATTCATGCTCTCCCCAGGCGGCAACGGCGACTGCCTCAACGTTTGACCCTTCATATGTATGTATGCAACTAATATGGAGAACTGTGACGTCTGACTCGTCCTTATCAGTTCACGCCTGCCTACATCGCCTCTTTCGGTGAAGCTGCGGCTATGCGTGGGCCTCTACCAGACTTGGAACGACACACCCAGATGCACATACAGCTATACCACTCTGACGCCACCAGGTTTCTCGCAAACACACTCAAGGAAGCAATCGAAAAGTTTGCAAAATAATGATATCCCTAGTATAGATAATTCCTCCTCGCTCTGCCCATGCTCTGCCTCCTAGTTCTGATTATACCTACCAACGCTTGGACGTTTCGACACTGATTCTCTGCCTACCAACGCTCGGACGTTTCACTTATACCCCTCTGCTGTAGAACTACTGTGACATCATTACTTGCACGTGTTGTGTGCAAGCACAATTGCTAATTCTGGACATTTGTCTTTCCTGTTTCCATGTCAAAAGACAGTATTATCGAGGCTTTGAAGAGGATGCCCTCCGTCTATGCGAGGCAGGACACGGCATCTCAAAGGGCAAAGCGACACTCCAGATTAACAACAAAGTATACTGAATTTGTCGCAGCACAAGATGATCTTCACTTGAAAGAGTGTGATCTTGATCGTCTCAAAGGTACCCGCTACCCTCTCTAAGGTTTGCTTATGCTCACTTGCTTGCAAAAGAACAACTATCTTCCTCTGTATTACTCCAGACATCTGAAAGTTTGGAACAGCGTGATGAGAACATTGTAAGTACATCCGTCATACTTATTTCTTATTATCCTTATTCTAAAGCTACTCCAGCGCACTACTTTGTCACAATCAACAGCCCTGCTTAACAAAGCTATTGGGAAGTTTGGGAAATCATCCGCGTAGTTTATACCCTCTGTAATCTATGACAAGATTCCCTTTTGCAACTGAATAGCACTGTTTGCTCCTGTTGTACAGACGATTCCAATGAGAAAAAACTCGCGGACATTTCTCCTGCCCTCTCTCACCACCGTCTTCATGGTCAGGGGCAAAAAAACAAGTGACATAGCCTGGGCAGCTACGCTGACAAAGGGGAAAGTAATCGCAAAAGTAAAGGAGTATCACATCGATGCTGAGACGAAGCTATGTATGGGGTCACGGAAGATCAAAGACCGTCTCAGGCTCTCGATTAAATTCATTGGATTTGTTGCAGCGGTATATCCTGCTTTTGTAGGGAGAGAGTGGGATCGTGATGGTCTTGAAGGTATGTGATTCCTCTCCAATCTTACTATTCAACCAATTCATTTGAAATAGAACGACTGTTCGTTTTTCTTGGTCTCCTTGTAGAGGCATCCAAAAGTACGAAATACGAGAATGAACGAATGACATATCGTACCCTAGTTGATATTCGTTGGAATATCTTGGGCATGGTAAGTCACTGTCTCCGTTCTCAACCCTCTTTCTCATCGCATTTCTACAGATGATGGACCACACTCAGGCACAAGGCCAGGATGCACTCGATTACCGTGATGCGACTCGGAGAGTAAGGGTCAACACCTCTTTTCACATCTCCCTTTGGTAATAACAAAAGTCTAGTGGGTAGTGACATTGCAAGAGAAATTCGACCTTCGTACAGAGAATCCTACCTTGCCTATGTGGGGTATTGATGAGCTGCGCATGCTTATGGAGACGGCGCTAGATGACCCGTTTTCTTTCACTAATGTAAGGAACCCCTCCCTTTCCTCTCCTCAAAAAATTAAACCCTTCCTCAGTCGTTACAACACTGTGTTGCCATGCTATTTGAGTATATGCTGGGCCTCCGCCCATCTTCCCTTTACTCGACCTGTGGATGGCCAAACTGCTACCTCGTCTGCAAGGTACAGATCATCCCTTCCCTGTGCTACATATACTAAATCAATGATAGGACATAAAAATTCTTCGGGAAGATGGAATCGGTCGTTTCAAAATCAAAGTCACAATTCGGTGGTGGAAGGGTCACCACCAATGCTCGCGGCTCCTGATTTCTTATGCACTGCGATCAACCAATGGAGCAGCAAACGTGGATGTTGATGTTGGTATATACATTGTTGCTCTTGCACTTCGTCGCAACCTCTTCAAAGACTACAAGACACTCGAAGAAGTATTGAATGGGGATGACGTCAACCTCCTCTTCAGAGATGATGTCCTTGACATGCCATTTTTTGTTCAGGCTACAGAACGTGGATTTGGAGTCCGTGATACAAAGCCAATGTCTGATACTGCCCACCGAAGATTTATGCAGCGGATAGGAATTATATGCGGCCTTGGAGGTATGTCTTCCATTTGCTCGCTGACTTTACATGGATGCTCAGCCCACACAGGCTCGGAGGCCAACGTAACATCATATACGTGGCGGAGAAACTTTGGAACCACAGTCTCCCGCGTCCTGGGTCGACCTGCGGCTCGAAAGGGTATGGGACATGAGCCCAACTCGACGTCACTGGAGCGTTCCTATGACCACAGCAACCAATATGAAGATTTTGTTGGGGTTCACACAAATGAGACATTGTATGGCTTTGATTCCATGCGGAGTGAGGAGCGACCAGCTATCTTTCTGTAAGCCTTATTTCATCATCGTCATCTCGGCTACTAAAAATGATCACCACAGAATCCCTAAGGATCACAGTGCTCCTGAAATCTCTCTAGAGGAGATGTGTGTTCGTAAACCCCTTCTGGTTGTCCTTCTCAAGTCGCTCGACTGCCTCCGGTATTGCATAGATGAAAATCTGGAAAACTGGAAGGACTTCCTTGTTGTATGTTTTCTGTTCTCCATCATGGACATTCCGCTGACACCAGATACATACTAGACTGAACTCATTGAATCCCTCGATGAAACCGATACTGCAGTCAGCTTGTATGCATGGACAGCGGGGCGTATTACCCGTATTTTCCGTGAACAGAAGCATGCTCACCAGCAACGTTGGAGAGCACAGCAGCACAAGGAAGTCCGTGACACAATCACTCGGCAAGAAGTCACTACCCGCTGCAAAGAGCTCTATGAACTCGATGTCACCAAGGTTGTTAAGCAAGCTGCAGAGGGAGACAACCCAGATTACCTCCGAGTGCTGAGGGATAATGATAACTATGAAGGGATAGTCGAACTTGACATTGCGGCCATCAGTGGCCAACATGACGATAAAAATGCAGACAAGAAAAACACCGAAGGCGATGATACAAAGATGAGTGAAGACGACATTCAGGAAAAGCGCATCCAATTTCTGCAGTAAGCTTCTCTCTTTCTCCCCTCATATGTGCTCTGCTCATTTCCACTATGAATAGCAATCTCACAACTGCACCGGAACGCGTGTCCAAAAAATATCTTTGTTCCAAATGCGCCTTTGACCCAACAGTCCTTCCAGAAAAACGATCGCATAATTGGCGGTGTGTACCTGACTTGCTCAGTCATGAGATCAGCACATTCCACCAGCCTGACATGATTGCACGACGACTATATGTACAACTAGGCCTTACCACAGGTGGTGGTCATGCATGTATGTTTTATCTGTTGCCTTGGATGACACCCACTCACCATGCTCCTAGACACGTACTGCCGGCGATGGTGTGACCACCCAGGGGAGTATCGTTCCACAGCAGCCTATACCACCCATTTCATCAACGAACACGTTGATAATGTCGCTCTTGAGCCAGAGGAGGAGGCAATCATCAGGGCCCACTGGGTCTACCTTTCAACAACGCCAGCTGACCCGGAGGAGGACATGGACATTGACCACCTCCCGGGTCTCATGGCTGCAGACCAGGCCAGGGGAATGGAACTCTTTACTTATATGCAGGGAATGTCGTAGTTCACATACGTTCTGATATATTGAGCTCGCAACAAAAGATTCATTTACTGAAAGAAAAAGTCTGTGCTACTACAGGTTCAAACGGAGAAACAAACGGACATGCGCGAGCAGAGTGGGAGCACCGAAACGCGATACAACAGCATATAACATACGTTCATTGTCATCAAACTTATCAGTATAATCGAGGTCCTGCTCAAGTATGATAGAGAGGATGGAAGGAAAGACCGGGCTGAACGAGGGTAGACCACTCCGGGCTGTCTTCATATTCCACGTTGGATCGAGTAAGACGACAGCTCCAAAAGTCTGGTAGAGCTGTAGCAGCCGGTTGCGCCAGGTGACTATCTTGCGGTGGTGCACCTTGAACGTGCGAAAGTCAATGCCAAGGTGTTTTGCGAGCTCGATCGTATGGATTTTCTTCTCGTTTTCTGTAAGCTTGTTGTAACGTGAGGCCAGCATGAGAGCTTCCATCATTTCGAGCAGGTCGTAGACGTAGCAGTGAACACGAAAGCCGTCGGGGGCACGACAGAGATAGGCGTCCTTTGCAATTAAACGCTGGCCCAAAGTAGCGCCCTCCTCCTCCTCCTCCTCCTCCTCGTTACCACCCTCTTCGCTAAATAGATTGTGTTTCCGAACTTCAAGAAGGAAACCCATGATCCCGTTCTGAGATGGAACAAGATGCCTAGGGAAGGCATGTTTCTTCCAGGGCGTTTAGGAACCTATGAATACAAAGGAAAGAGATTACTCACCACATCATTATCTGTGGGGGCCATGTAGCCTGCCAAAAGGCGCCCAAGTGCATTGATCTCACGCTTCTCTATGGGAATCGTCCTTTCTGTAGCGGATGCTAAAGATGCCGCCAGATCGTGAACGGAAAGTAGGTCAGAGGATGCAGCTGAGATTTCCTCCCAGACTTTCTTGGCTTGGTCCTGTCGCTTCGCGTTTACTGAAGTTGATGTCTTCTTGGGAGATGGGGTGAGGGTCGGGGAAGGAACCCTGGTTAAGCGAGTGTTAATGGTAGCAACGATAGTATTATATTTTTCAACAGATGTAGGAGAACTCGGAGGGGAAGGTAGGGTAACGACATCATGGAGGATGTTATCGAGCTTGGTCCAGAACGAGTCCATGGTGGTCAAAATCAAGAAAGGATGAAAGCACTGCCACAAACGCTCGTTGGAACATGGACACCCAACTGTTGCTGATTTTCCCGATCGGATCCTTGGTAATAATAAAAAAAGACAGAGCCCTGCTTGGCCAGCCTACAAAATCTGACCATGACCTATAGGGAAAGTCCTTGAACAAATTTTGCAACTTTTTATTTACCTCTCTTCTTTCATTAACAGGGTCATTCTAAACCCCAGTGCGAATACGTAGAGAAATATGTATTGTACACAACTTCATGCTCTAGTCCTTTGCTATCCTAGTACAAGTTCTCCCCAGCACCTCTTTAAAATCATATAATGTCAGTAACGAACAGTCGTTGTAGAAGCGCACGTACCATGACCACTCGTGTTCGTATGCTTCATCAACAAGGCCCCCCATTTCCACCAAACACAAGCGCCCAGCCGAATGGGCAAGATCCTTCCATACCGTCAAATGATTGTCCTCTACTTGTTGACGGTTTCCCGGTCGACTGATGAAGAAAACTCGTAGCTTTCCTACTCCAGGCTCCAACCGCAGACGGAGAAACCCATCGATCTTGGCTAGAAGGGTAGGAGACATCGGAGTCTTGGTTGGAAAGGTAATGTATAGCTCCTCGAGATGTTGCAGCGCCAGCGGTTCGTCGTTCCCGAGAATGTCGAATAATGTCGCAAGGTTCCCATGTCCACATGCAGTTTCCAGTCCCATGAATTGTAGTCGTAGACACTTGAGCCGTTTGAAACGAATGACACAGTTGATGACCTCGTCACTACTTTCGCCACACGTTATCTTGAGAATTTCGATGGTATTTCTCCACGACGGATCCCTGTGAAGCAACGCCCGTAGTTGGCGAAAGTGGTCATTCTGATAATGTGAGATGCGAAGATGGAGAGAGTTGAGCTTTGGGGCTTGGATCCATTCTTNCCAGGTAGGCCCTGGGGTATCGCAGCTGCTGATGGACAGTGAACGCAGGTCGTTCATTCCGATTGTTGTCCCACGCAGGAGAGGAGGCCCGAGTAAGTCTGAAAAATCGTCGAGTCCACGTTCAGGAGAGGAGGATCGATCTTCATGTTCATCATCGTAGAGTCCGTTACTATACCGATCATCCAGATGTTCATGGTTGTATAGGATGCATTCGTCAAGGACCAGCTCGGCAAGACGGGGGCAAGAGGCCAGGACTGATAGAGGAACAGACGCATGCGTGCAGGAAAGGCGTGTAAGATATTCGAGGCATGCGGAGGGAAAGACTAAAAATCGACAGGCAAATGAGAGTGTTCGAAGACTTGACACCTGCCCAAGAAAAGCAGGACGGCGAATGGGCGGCATAAATATAATGGCAGGACTGCCAATAACACGCTGGGGTGGATGGTCCGAGTAGTGTACATGGCGTAGCGCGTCAAGTGTTGCATCGGATGGGAGCATAGAACTGATGATGCTAGAGTGGTGTTGTTTGAATGTGATTTCGAACCACTGCGATGAAAACGGTGCCATATGACGAACAAAACCCTCCAGCCCGTAGCTGAAATTGAGTGTGAGGGGGCTGGCTTTGCTACGCAAGATGATGTCCGGTAATGAAGTGACTCTCGCGTGAAGGTACGACCAGAGTGTAGGAGTTTCTGAACAGATGGACCTCCACAATGCACAAACTTGGGAGATCGAAATTAGAGGGTACTTTCGGGAGGGTAACGATATGCATCGCTGGGTTTCTGAAGCGACAGCATACTGAAAGATGGTAATCCAAATCTCTGCCGGGACTGCAGAGAAATATGACAGAGCACTGTGACACTTTACCAGCATTGTGGATAACTCTCCCTCCTCTATAGAAACCTCCCTAAGACGCCTCTCCAACTCGACCCTCTCCTTTGCCAACACCGCTAACTTCAAACTTCCTGATTCTACGAGATGATGAATATTGACTCGTTGTACAGTTGTCAGCACTTGTCCTGGTCTTTGTGAAACTCGGTCTAGCCAGCGAAGAAAGTAGTCGTTATCTCTAGGAAGTGGGTTCATGTCGTGATGTAGTAGATAGAGATGAAGGAACAGCGGGACCAAGACGTGACTGTTGATCTGTCAAACAAGCGACGGGAAGTCCCGTTTGGAAATCACGTGATTAGATTGAGCAGGCGACATTGAACAGACAACCTTGTGGAGGCAGTGAGGCCTTAATTAGCGGTGCACGATTTATGTCAAATTATGCGCGTCGTATACAATCATCAAAGGCAACCTATTTGTACTCTCTAATACAGAAAAGTACGGATTGTTGTATACAAAGTGCAAGACGGCACCACCGCGCGTTATATTTGTTCTCATCCTCGCTGAGCTTGCCGCGGTGGGTGATATGCATCACTGAAAATCTGACGGAAGATGGACCAACCCGGCTGCGCACGAATTCATCCATGACGACGAGAACCTCCTTTGAGATTGGTACAGGTGTTGTGATATAGAGCTGTTGGAGAGACGGAAGGTGGTTGTTACCAGTCAGGAGGGAGAACAGAAGTTTACAAAAGATGAGAGATGGTTCGTTGCAACAGAGACGGAGCACTGTGAGAGCTTGGGAGCGAAAGAGGAGGCAATGGAAGGAAAGCAGGGGGTCNAAGTTGGCAATACAGGTGATATGGAGATATCGGACAGCGCGACAAAGCGAAGGGGCCTTTTCCAGGTGTACCATAAGTTTGGCAAAGTAGTTGTGCTGGTGGTGGGAGACACGGATATGAAGGTTGTGAATGCTGGGAACATTCAGCAGTTGCTCCCAAAAAGGTTCGGCTGAGAACTGGCTGCTAATAAAGAGGGAGTGTAGATGGTGCATATCAATTGTTGTGAGCGGAGCAGAAGGTAGCAGTGGAGCCTCAAATTGCGAGTCGAAATCGTTGTCGGGTTCTTTGACACATTCGTTTAGCGTCAACTCAGTGAGATGTGTACAAGCAGCTAAAGCGGGCAAAGGGATGTATGCTCGTTCACAGTGTAATTTGGTGATGTTGTTGGATTGGAAAGCAGGGATGACGAGAAAGTTATAGATGGAAGAAATCGTTTGGAGCAGAGGTGATTTGGAGAGGAACAAGGGAGGTTGTGTTGGTCGTCCATACGTGATTGAGGGTGAATGTAGTCCCAGAGCGCGGGGCAGCCGTCCGATGTAATGAAGATGCTCCAACAGAGGAAGAGAATGACTGATAGATGCGAGACGTATGTCCAAAATTGCCGTTGTGTGGTCCGTCAATAGAATGGAGCGCCAGCGCGGAGCAGAAGGGGCCAACAATCTAATGAATCCCTCGAGTCCGCCGATAAAGTTGACGCTAAGTGCGCAGCCCCTACTGGCCGAGATGAGTTGGGTAGGTTCACATACCATCGGGTGTATGCATGTCCACAAGGATGGATTATTCTTGCATATAGCGCCCCAGATCGTGCACACTTGGGAAATAGCAATGAGTGGATACTGATGTAAAGGGCGAGGAGAGCTGGGGATTGTCTCCGCGTGTCACGACTTGGTCTGTGACACCGGGTTGGCATTAGATGTGTATATATATCCCCAGTCAAATATCAAGGCTAAGCTTGATATTGTANCCTTTTGGGTAAGAGGCTATTGCGCGAGACTGGGCGGCAAAAGTAAGTCCTGACAACAACAAAGTCAGCGGCAATTTCAAGAAATGTTGGCCTTGTATCGACGCGGCCAAATCACCAGCCAGGGACATTTGTGAGGAGGTCGAATCTCCCGTCCGACTTCGCGAAAAACTCAATTCACTTCCTATTCGTACGCTCCGACTTTGGGCCACTATTCGACACAACATTGTAGAAGGGTTAAGTAAGGTGAAGACCTACTTCAATCAGAGGGGACATACTTTGTATTTCAACGAGGTATGGGATGGTCAGTCATTCTATGAAGATTTAGAGATGATTGATCCCGGCCTCCCACAGCTACTTCCTCTTGGGCAATTATTGCTCAGGAAGAATGGCAGACCTTACAACCCCCTCATGAGTGATGCCTCCATCCAATTCGCGCTCATCGCTCTCTACATTGCCCGTGTTGAAGCCGAAGCGTTTATCGCTGACTTACTCGACTACATCCTATTCCCTTCATTCAAGGATGCCGACGCCATGAGAGCTGCCCGAGAACTGGGCATGCTTGATGACGTTCATCCCATTCCTTACGACGAAACCGACCTACGATTCAGCGCGCGAGAGTTCATTAAACTCCAATACGAGTCAGTGCTCCTGGGTCCACTCCAGAGCATGTTCCGACACTCATCGAGTCTCGATCGCCATATCTGCTGGCGCTGTTTTGAGGACTTTATCACTCAAATGACCAACCATGTCGTTGAAGGAAAAGNCCTTATGACATACACCTTTCCAGCCAGCTTTTCCCCCGAAACCATTCACGAGCATCAGAACAATAATATTACGGTCGGTAAATCGTTCTTGGACATGTGCGACGGCTTTAACACCACGGCCCTGCCTGTGCTTCGAGTTTTTGAAGCACCTTATCATCCTCGAATTCCCGGCGNCTTCTAGCGCCGTTTCCTTTCTTTTGGCCCAACTCTTTTGTATTTTTCTTGCAGCCATCATTTCGAGACTCGGTAAGTCTTTAGCAGTTGTTCCCCGCGCGGAATAGTATGCTAAAACGTCGCCAGTATGAGTCTCACCCCACAAGTACATTTCGCACCCACTACTACTGTCTACCATGCCCCTATATCCTCGTCCCCACTCTCTTCCTCGTCATTTACGTCACCTTCCTCCGTTGGGCATCAGCATGTCCGACCTCGAAGATCCTACCCTTCGCAGCCGCCGTCGCCGTCATCGCAGAGCCCGCCAACGACTTCACAATCAATACGCCCCCCGAGTGCAGAGACCTTCAGCCGAGCCTCATCAGCACCTGCCTACCCACGAAACCCCCTTCCTGGTCCCTCGTCAGAGAGAACCACCCACAGTGCTCCAGTCCAACGGGGGAGGAGCGACTCGACGAGCTCACACGACGCAACACTTACCGAAACGCGAGGGACTATTACTATCGACATCGCGAACGACACGAACGACGAGCCGAATCCGCCGCCATACACTCGACGTTTTCCCATCATCCAAGTCGAACGGTTCCTCGGATGGATTTATCAGTGGGAAATCGAGTCAACAGCCTCAATCGCGGCACTATCAGTCATCCTCCTATACTTCCTATACGCCATCATCTCCAGCCTCGCCACACGACGCGTGCATCTCATCCGTATCAGTCTTATCCCCACCCTCATCATCGCTTACCTCTTCCACCGCCATTGGCAGCTCCAGCTGCAGTTACGACTGCAAATGCCTACGCATCGCGAGCTCCGAGTCACTATGGAAGTGGGGGAGAGTGCCACGCTTCCCGAGCCACTTCATCTCTTCGAAAGACAGCTTTGATCAACGCGACGATGCAATCAGCGTCGCAGACATCTGTGAGTACGGTCGCTTTTCTTTCGAACTCAATGACTTAATATCAAGTCTAACAGAGGCCGTACTCCCTTCCATCCAACATTATTCTTCCTTCCTTTTACCATACTATGACTCCTTCGTACGTTTCGCAATCAGACAATATTCCCCCTTCCAATTCCCTTCTCTTTTCTTCTACTTACGATTCTGTCCTCGATTCCTTGCCTTCATTGATACTTTCGGACATGACGCCGCTAGTGAACTTTTACCATACTCCCGCTTCAATGAACCCTCCACCACCTTCTTCCTTACCTATGTTCTATCACTACTGACTTTGATCACNTTTGACATTTTTCTTTACTTCTTTGACTTTGACTTTTGGACAACAAGCCCTACGTACTCTTTGGGTTTCTAGTAGTCGTTCCCCGCGATGGACAACAATAGTGCTAGTATGTCTCCTAGGATACTTACTGAACACTGACTGTTACTTTTACTTCTTTCACCTTCTTACTTGTATTCTTCTACCCTTTCAATGGGATGTTGTTCCCTCTTTTCTTATGACACTGTCGCCTCTTCATAACTTGACAACAGAGAAAATTGAACCTACAACGGAGATGTTTAGCCACTCAGAAGGAACTTGTTTTCTTTTGACAGGGCTACTTCTCAATGCTGTACCAAGAGTTCAATTAGACTCAAAGATGAAACAAGTTATGCACGCGCAGTTTATGCACCGTGTCAAACGACTAGGCGCTACATATGAAGAGACGAATACAGCCTGCCCCACTTCTCTTATTCCATTCAAGCTGGAAAAAGACGATGCCTATGTACTACAAGGCAATGTCGACCAGACCAAGATGGAACTTGCATCTTTCACGATGTACAAGCGTGTAGATAAAAAGGTTAAACCTATATCTACTACTATGCCTACCGACTGTCATGTACGTCGCACCATTCCCGAAGACCCGCTAAAGTCTTTACCACCACTCACTTGCCATCCACCCGACTTCGTACCCACGCAGAGACTTAACGAAGAACGCATGAAGCTCCTGGGAATCAACAGTAATAGTGACCTTTCTGCTGAAGAAGAGAAGTTGTTCCAGCATGTCATTGTTCTCAACCAGGAAGCTTTTGCATTTGATGACGACGAACGAGGAACNTTCAAGGACTCTTACTTTTCGCCCTATATCATTCCAACGGTACCCCATGTCCCTTGGGAACATAAGAATATTCCTATACCCCCAGGAATTCTTACCAAGGTGATTGAAGTACTCAATGCAAAATCAAAGCAGGAGTTTACGAACCGAGTGACTCTGCATATCGCTCAAGATGGTTTTGCGTAGTAAAGAAGAGTGGGAAACTCCGGATAGTCCACGACCTGCAACCTCTGAATAAAGTCACTGTCAGAGATGCAGGTATGCTCCCAGTGGTGGACGACTTCGTTGAGAACTTTGCAGGATGCAGCTGCTACACAGTCTTTGATTTATTCTCCGGATTCGATGCACGCACTCTTGACATTAGCAGTCGTGAACTCACTGCCTTCATGACTCCTCTTGGACTCCTACAGATCACAGCACTACCACAGGGATTCACTAATTCCCCTGCAGAATTTCAGAAGTGCATGGTCTTCATTTTACGAGACGAGATCCCAGGACACGCTAACATCTTTATTGATGATCTCGCTATCAAAGGACCTGAAACAACTTACCCAAAGGAGGATGGAGAGCCAGCTACACTCCCTGAGAACCCCGGAATCAGGNCAGTATATCTGGGAACACGCACTAGACGTGCATAGGATCATGCATCGAATCAAGTGCTCAGGCGCGACGTTTTCAGGACACAAGTCGCAGATTTGTCGTTCGGAAGTTCTCATTGTTGGACAGACTTGTAACAGAGAAGGAAGATCACCAGACAAGGATAAGGTTCACAAAATTTTGTCATGGCCACCCCCGACTAATCCAAAAGAAGTACGACAGTTCTTAGGATTATGTGGCACCGTTCGTATTTGGATAAAAGACTACTCCCAGCTCGTACGCCCTTTGAGCAGACTGTATCATCATGATGCAGAATGGGAATGGGGACCAGAACAGGAAGATGCCTTTAAGACAATTAAAGGACTTGTCACCTCTGCCCCAGCACTTCATCCAATCGACTATGAATCTGAGCAACCAGTCATTTTGTCTGTTGATTCCTCAAAGTATGCCACGGGCATGATTCTGTCACAAATAGATGAGAATGGGAAACGTAGACCTGCACGCTTTGGTTCCATACCTATGACAGAGAGAGAGTCGGTATTCCCAACCCAAGCTCGAATTATTCGGTTTATATCGTGCTTTACGCCATTGGCGCTTCTATATCATTAATGTCAAGAAACTCATAGTAGAAGTCGACGCCAAGTATATCAAGGGAATGCTCAACGAGCCTGACCTTCAGCCTAATGCTACGATTAACCGATGGATTCAGGGGATCAAGTTATTCGACTTCGAGCTAGTGCATGTGCATGCCACAAACTTCAAAGGACCAGACGCTCTTTCTCGTCGCCCCATTGCTCCTGGAGATGAATCCCCAGTTAGTGATGATGACTCTTGGTTAGACAGCATAGCCTTGTATGCTCAGGGCATATCACTATTGGTGTCTAAGCCTTCTATTCCACCATACGACTCTTTCGAGCTACCATCTAGCTATCTTACTCGACAGGATGCAGACAGAGAACTGGAGGATATAAAGCACTTCCTACGCACCTTGGAAACTCCATACTTTCCGACTATTCAGCAGAAGAAACGGTTCTTGACTAAAGCTGTCAAGTTCGTGTACAAAAATAATCGCCTGTTGAAAGAAAATAGTCGAGGAAATCCGCTTGTTGTCATCACTGACCCCGAAAAGAAACTACGACTGCTGACAGAAGCACATGAAAGAGCGGGTCACAAGGGAATAGAGGCAGGGTATCAGTTGCTCCGCACTCGTTTCTACTGGCCATACATCTGCGCTGACGTGCGCCACCATGTGCAAAGCTGTCACCAATGCCAAATTCGAAAGCTTATCAAGATGAAGAAACCAGTCACTGTGTCTACCCCCACTCGCATTTTTCAGAAGATCTATCTTGACTTGATGTTTATGCCTTACGATTTGCAAGGGCATCATCTCATCATTGCCGCCAAAGATGACTTAACTGGAATTGTGGAGGCACGCGCTCTTCGATCTGAAGCTGCCGAGCCTGTAGCGGAATTTCTTTGGGAACAGATTATCTGCCGGTATGGTTGCCCACAGCATATAACCACAGATAATGGAGCCCAATTTTCTGGAGCATTTTCGATGTTAGCCAAGCGACTAGGAATACCTCAGATCCCAATCTCACCTTATAATTCGCCTGCCAATGGAGTTGTTGAACACGGACACTTCATTCTTCGCGAAGCCATCTTACGCTTAGCAGGCAAGGATACTCGTCGATGGAGTGAATATCTTGCTGCGGCTGTCTTTGCAGATCGAATAACATGTAGCAAGGTTACCGGATATTCACCATACCAGTTACTACATGCTACCGAACCTGTACTTCCGATGGACTTAATGGGAGCTACTTTTGTGGGAGAATCATTCAAGAAGGACATGTCTACTACTGAGTTATTAGTAGCAAGAGCACGTCAGATCTCACAGCACCCAGAAGACATCGAGAAAGCAGCAGAGACATTGCGCCAATCCAGATTCGAGTCAAAGAGGCAATTTGAAAAGAGGTTCTATCACAGATTGATAAAGCAGGAGTTCAAGCCAGGAGATATGGTTTTAGCCAGGAATTCCCAATACGATAAGACGTTAATGGCTAAAAAGATTTCCCCGCGGTACAACGGCCCATATATTGTGGTCCGTAGAACCAAAGGGGAAGCTTATGCCTTACGCGAACCAGACGGGACGGAACTACCCACCCATTTCGCAGCAATGCGACTCATCCCCTACATCACCAGAAATCATTGGTTCATGAAGCCTGAAGAGCGGGGAAATTTGGAAGAGATAGGAATCAGAGACGAGAGCGACCCATCCGAAATCGAGACCGAAGATAGTTTAGAAGTGGAAGAGTACTACCCAACCAGGAGTGATCTAGACTCAGACTAGCAGAACAGAAGTGAACATTCAGGCCCCCGTCGCTATCTAGGTATAGAAGAGATTCGATACTCGACGTAGCGCAAGGGTGACTTAAATGACAACGTGTTCTGCAAGGTTCTCACCAACTGCCATCATGTCTATCACCCCCACGCCAAACAAACAATGTTCTTCTATGCTTGACGACCCCGAGAATCCGCTCTTTACTCGACCTCTTAAACGGTCACCACCCAGTTGCATCTTTCATATTCAGCCTTTCATTCTGAGCTCGACAAAAATGGACACTGAAGAGTCATTAGCTGAAAGTGCTCAGGAACACATGCATTATGGAAGCTATGACCATTCCACTAGCACTGTCCACTCGTCTCCTTCATCGTCTTGCTCTATACCTGCACGATCCCCACCTGAAGACCGCTCCAGGCCCCATTCCAATGCCATGCTCCGTGGTGTTTTCAAACAAGTCCTCTCTGGCTTTGTAGCTAACTTAATCATGTACCGCTACATTCGCTCCAATACCGAAGGCTACCCTAGTGACTTCAGAATTCGGGACCGCTTTCTCGGAACCGGTGACTGTGCTTCACTGTACGAGATCAGCGCCTTCTATGGTTTCGCCTACAACACACCCAGCGGCGAAACTGAAGTCATTATAGCTGCTGAACGTCTTAACTATCATCGGGAATCCTACACCCATCGCCGCTACACCATTTTCATCATGCCCATCTCTTGTTTTTCTAGCTCCCCTTTCATCTGCCATGCCGACAACATTCCTCAGTGGATTGGAGAGCCTAGTAGCCTTGATGAACTAATTCTTCTCTACACCTCCGCCTCCAATCGCAATAGTGTGTGGTACCCTTTCATCAAGGGAGTTCAACAACTATTTGCCAAGATTGCTGCACGTGTTAATCTTGAGGAAATCCGGTCTTATTATGAGGTTCCAGAAGAGTACTTGCGTCCAGATGGGCGCATTGTGCCTGAATGGAAGGGAATTCCGAAGAAACCATTTGCCGGCCTTGTCGAGATGGATTACGAGGTCTTTTCCAATGCTTGACCATTGTTGTTGACATCAGAGTTGTTGCTATATGTCTTGTTTTCTTCTATCGCTCTGTCTTCCCTTCCCTTTCTTCTGCGTTTCCTTTCCTTTTACGCACAATTCTTACTGTTTTCTTTTCTTGATATCTGCTACTCACCCATTTGATACAATGCTTTTGATACATGCTCTCGTACTATTCTTGGACTATATAGACATTCTTTGATTTTTTTCTTTCTCCGGGTCAACCGAGGACGGTTGATTGTCGTTCCCCGCGGATGTCAGGCTCGTTCTCTGTTTTGAGCCCTGACATAACCTCAAAACTGAGGAGTAATTGCTATTCCTGTAGTACTTATCACATGATATCTTGTTCGTCATGATGAATGACTAACGAGATCAAAGTGGCACTGCTCCAATAGCAGAAAATTCCAACAGTTTCCGCTTTGTTCTTTCTTTTTCCGTACACTTCTCTCACTTTCCATTTACATCCAGCAGACTCTAGCACCTTTCTTTTCTGTCAACGAACACAAACATAGTTAGAGTATATAGTTACCTACTAGTTTGCAATAAAGTTGACGAAGCCCAGTCAAGTTAACCAGTCAAGAGTTGACCAGTCTACAAGAAGAACCACTTACTCAGGAGCTTTGCACTCAAGTTTTGAATTATGCCAAGTCCTTGATAGCAGTCCGACACTGTTATTTCTTTTACGCTGTTTTACCGCCACTGTAGGATAGTAGTTGCTCTAAAAGAGAGTTCAGACTACTACCACGCCCAGGATTATCAGCAGTTTATATCACCACACGGGTGATAA
>LBLO01000275.1:0-33780 GCA_004354395.1 Chondrostereum purpureum | reverse complement strand
ACTTGAAAGAGGTTCAGGAGAGTTGCCATAGGCATAGACAGGCCTAACCAGACCAACGATCGAGTGGGCGGTGGCGGTCTAGTGACGCTGACTAAGCTGGCTTATGAAACATGAACATGAACAGAGATATGCAAACGCCTGTAGCATGCCTTCCGAATATACCCACACCTCAACTCCATTTGACATGGCTCATGGACCCAGTACATACCCCGACCATGCTACTTACAAGAAACACATATCATACATACATCATTTACATCCCACCCTTCGAGCTAAAGTGACGAGGTCGACTGGGTAGAGCTGGGTAGTGGGTTTTATCTCGGGCCCACGGCCCGGCTGTAAATCTGACCACATAGGGGCCAGTCGTTTGGTCAGGGCTAAGAGGTTTGATTCCAACGTTCAAGGTCCCCACCAAAGACACCCCCCAGGTGGGTTTCCTGTTCCATTCAAATAAGAGAGCTATAGCTCCCATGGATATTTCATCTAAGCACAAGACACCTGAGAATTTCTGGGAAAGAAATGATATATTTATTACCTGTCAAGACGACGTTGTCTTTGGTGAGTCTGTCAGACATTCCTCTTTTTCCAAAAATTTTGGCACTGATGATAGTCTAGGACTTCGCTCAAATCCGAGGGTAACATATAGCACTGCGAGGACCCTCATACTCAGCGGTTGCCTTTCGCTCGCGAAATCATGCTGGTTCCCGCCTCTCACCCCGAAGAACGTATCCGTCTTGTACAACCAGGCCTAACTATCATGCCAGCAGGGGACTATCAACTTGAAACAAGTGAGTGTCTTGATATTTAACGGCTTTGGTACTGTTTCAACGAATCTATATCTACAGAGAACGGCACTAGTTCATCGTCAATGTGGGATTTCGTATGGTGGGAACCACTGCAAAAGCCTATCCCTTCCAGTGGAAATGCTGAGGTGGATGATTTGTTGAGAAAGCGCGAAGCAACCCTCGATTCCAGCAATGGCGTGCGTATTGGCTTTCTTCACTGTCTCGTTCTGTCTCACGTCTATCGTCTTAGGAGTGGCGTTTATTGCTCTTCTCCAAGGATGAGAGTGACCTTACCAAATTCTGTTTCCCTCCCCCTCCCAATTTTGACCGGGGGGAATGGGCTTCTATATGGAGGAGACATACCAAGGACTGTGCCAGTAAATGGTGTGCCAACGCCCATCCGGGGGAAAATCGCTATCTTCCGTACGAAATTCTCGACTTGGCTGAGTGTGCTGATGCCGATAGAGGGATGGAAGGTGTTGAGAAGGTTAATTGTCCTGTAAGGGAACGCTGTGAGGAGGATACGTCCGTATCAAGCTCTAACACCCCCAGGACCCTCCTTCATCCTTGTCCGGCTTAGATGGCTTGCAAAAGGAGCAAGCCAATGACACTGATCGGATGGGCCAGGAAACCAAGAGCAGTGTGTGGTATGGACAACCGATCTTAGTTTTCGGTCTTGTAGCAGCAGTTGCTGTACTTTTTTCTTTAATCATACATCCCACTTTTTAATCTTCGAATTGACACGGGGGGAGGAGGGGAGCAATACTGCAAGTATACTTTCAGAGAGACTAGCGGTGAAAATGAGACCGCACTCAGACGTCCGATTGTACCAACATAATCAGGGGATTCGACCGGATGAAGTATGAGAGCCTCAAAGATGGTTGGGACTGCACACATGAGCGGTCCAGCATGGGAGAGGGTACGAGGGAGGAATCTGGACGAGAAAGCCTTGGAGTACAACGGGATGGCTGTACAATAGATTCAAAGCGCATAAACGAGAGATAGTGACTTCGACTTTGCACAATGGGGACTTGAGATCTAGTGGGATCGACTTTGAGCTGTGTGAGGCATGGCAAATTTTGGTCATATTCGCAATTATAGCGCCAGTGCTTCATAGTGGTATGTAGAAGGAAAGGACTGATGAAATGTTACGCGACGATATTTCCTTTTTGGAAGTATATACTTACCCGACTTCTTCTGACACGCTCATCATCTATGGACTCTTTCGACGACTTGCTTCCTTCGCGGAGTGCTTTGGAAGATAACCCATTTGCCAATCCGTTTGAGACCCACTCTGGCTCTTCAGACCCCTGGGCTTCACCTTTCGCGTCTCACCAGACCAATGACGATATTTATTCTGGGTTTCAGGAAGAACATGAACCAACTTCGCCCCGAACAGACAAATCGGACAGTATAGAGCCCGATAAAGAAGATTTAGCAGCCTCGGAAGATTCTAATTCTATTGCTGAATCAACAAAAGGAAAAGAGAAGGAACCAGAACCACCAGCTGCACCCAGCGATCCCCTGGACTCTGCAAACTTGCCGGATTCCGATGACGACGACGATAACGAGCCGCTAGGTAAACGTCGGTCAACAGCAATATTGCCATCACCCGGCTTCAGGGAGAGCATCCCTGCCCCCGAACCGAAATTCGACGAAGTGGCCACAATCCGACCCACAGAGCCAGAAGAAACTATCCCGTCTCCAACCCCTACACCTGTATCTAATCATGTCCACAACAAATCTCTGTCACAGAGCACTACAACCAGAGCAAACTCGGGACCTCTGGAGCAACCACATAAGCCTCTGGCGCACTCGTTTCCCAATCTAGCCCTGGGAGGGGAGAGTACTGGTGGATGGCAGTCAGAGCCAGAGCCATGGAGCCATGACTCTCGTCCAGGTGTCTTTCACTCAGTACCTGTGGATGATGATAGCGACGACGATAAACCTATAAGTCAGATCGTCCAGCAGAGGTCGCCTGATGCTTTGTCCCCGGTGTGTGAGGTCTCTGATTTTCTGTCGCCATCTGTCCTCACAATTAAGAAATGTAGAAACAACAACCGCCACCACGCGATGAACTCCCCATAAATTTTACCATTTCAGTCGACGACCCTCAGAAAGTTGGAGACCCCATCCGTTCTTTCATCATGTACACCGTCCACACCAGGACCAACTCCCCACTGTATCAGAAGTCAGCATTCTCCGTTCTCCGTCGTTATTCCGACTTTCTCTGGATATACGAAACCCTTTCGATAAACAACCCCGGTGTGGTAGTGCCGCCTGTACCAGAGAAGAATACATTTGGCCGATTCGACGATCAATTCGTTAGACAACGTAGACTAGCTTTGGAGAAGTGCATTCAAAAGATCGCGAACCATCCTGTCCTAGGAAAAGATCCCGACTTGAAGCTTTTCCTTGAGAGTGATACCTTTTCATTGGATGTAAGTGTATACATTCCCTCTTCACCCTTCCTGCATTCTTCTGGCATATTTACCATGAAAGTAGATCAAACACAGAAAGGCGGAGATTGCTAACGAGAAAGGTGGACTCATGGCTTCGCTTGGATTAACCCTCACCGGTCCAAGGTTCTATGAGACAGATGAGGTACGTTCTTTCGAATCTCTTTTTTTTCTGCTGTTGATTCCCCTCCAGTGGTTCGACCGCCAAAAAGTTTACTTGGACAGTCTGGAGTCGCAGCTTCGCGGTTTGGTTAAGGCTATCGAGCTTGTCTCAAGACAGCGGCAAGGTTTGTCCCTCGCTCCCATTCATGTTGTCTCTTCTCATCCCATAAAAAGAATTAGCGCTGGCAACGGGCGAATTTGCGCAAGCTGTCGGCGATCTCTCCGCTTCAGATGTTGGACAACAACTTTCTCAGTCTCTCGCAGGCTTAGCAGATGTGGAGCGTAAAGCTCAGGATATCCAAAATACACAAGCAGATCAGGATATGACGACGTTGATGGGCACGGTGGATGAATACGCTAGATTGATCAATTCTGTCCGGGTAGGATCCCTTTTTGTTTCTTTGCTTGTACAGTACATTGATCCTTTATGGCTTAGTTGGCATTCTCGTCTCGTATCAGAACATATTATGCTTGGAAGAACGCAGATGGTGATCTTGCTCGTGCTAGACAAAACCATGAGAAGAACAGACAACAGGGTAGGGGATCCTCAAACCATTCATTGTCACAGGTTGCAGAGGTATGTTCGTTTCGCTCTCTTTCATTCCAGTCTCTTCAACGTCCTGTTTGACAGGCCGAACGACGCGCGTTGGACGCCAAAGTTGACTTTGAAAACACGTCGAAGCTGATCAAGAAAGAGATGGCTAGATTTGAACAGGAGAGAATTGAGGATTTCAAAGATTCGCTCCACGCTTTTTTGGAAGGTATGATATCGAGACAGAAGGAGGTAAGCGGATTTATCATTCTGACGAAGATGTAATGTCACTGAAATATGATCTGACAGTTGATCGCTGGCTGGGAGAGCTATCAAGAAATTTTGTTGAAGAAGGTAGGGGGCGGGAGAGGGCTACCTAACTCTCCGGAGAGCGTAGAGGCCTGAGATGGAGCTGTTGTATCATACCACGGAACATTTTTTGTTTGGCAAGACTAGCTACGGGAGAACTTGAAGACAACTCACCTGAAGCGCCGACATGAAACAAGTTGCGGTGAGCCGTGATATGATGGGAAGTGTATCTGTGACCCCATAGCAGGTCGATGGCTACTACCATTGAACTCAACAATATATTGTTTTCTTCCTGGAGTCGCATGGTAATCTTATGTTGGGGATCACTAGAGCCTGCTATCTTGGTACATATCTAGCTAGCGCAATCAGGAGAACCGTCCGAGATATGGTTTAATCGCTACACGGAATCGGTATTACCTGTGCCAATCCCGTAATGGACAACAGAACAGGCAAGTGATTGTTCTCCACTTTCGCCTATTGGATTTTATGGAGTGTTTGGACAGACTTCTGTGTCTTTGTCCCTTGGCAATCTTACATCCTCCGTTACTCGAGAAGCAAATCCTCAAGTCAACCTCAAGTACAAGGAATAGTACATCATGAACAATTTCCATTTTTCGCATTCTCCAGATGTGGACAATCTGTATACGTTTTGTATGATGTTATTGGAATAACTATTACTCTCATATACGAGTTGAGCACCTGGAGATGAGGCATAACTCGCGAGTTCTGGATTTAGGACAATTCTTATGAACAAGGGAAGCGTTCTCCGTGGGCTCATCAAATAACCACATCCACATGCTTTCTTTCCCTCCCCGACTTCGTTGAATGACAACCGCTCGGCGGCAGACAACGGTGAAATCATATTACTTCTACCGATTCCGAGGATCAGGGTCATATAACTCACAAGTTTATTGTATGTAGGCAAAATGTGTTTACGCCCAGCTGGTCATATTTGACTGCCATTCTTCTAGGTGATCTCCTGACATATCTGAACATATTGTTTATGTGGACCGTCAAGGAATCTCTACTCTCAGCGTATGGCGAAATCTTCCAGGCCCAATCAAGACTATATCCTCCGAACGGTAACAAGATTTCCGATGATGTGTAACTGGGAGGATCCAGGCGGCCCGCTTTTCAACCACGGCATTATTTAGCTTTTTGCCACCACGATTGCTAGCATCTTCCGGTTCCTTTTACCATGGAACGGGCTTCGACAATACGAACGGCCCTCTCAGACACCCTTATGATCAAATTCAAATCATAATCTATTTATTTTGGTCCAATCGCGTCCTTCGCTTTGGCGGGAAAACATCGCGAGTTCAACATCGACTGCCTCATGCACGGTACCATATGCACAGCCGGTAAACGAGTTTTGACCCCCACCAGCCCCCGAACCGAAGCAACTCGATTCATCTACTCGGAAACACTTGAAAGCCCAGCCCAAACCTGACTTATAAAAGGGGACCAGACAGATATCGAAAGTCCATCAACTCTTTACATTCCTTCGAAGTTAACCTTTGCTCATTACTCTTCTAAAGATGTTTTACTTTGCCTTTATCACTAGCGCTCTCTTCCTGGGAGCTGTCAGGGCCGATTCATGGGGGCCTGCGTACTCCCTTGGTCCTACCAGTGCTGCCATTGTGGAGGCGATCACAACATTCATCCCAGGAACTCCTCCCAGTAACCCTAAAAAGTGAGGATTTCCATTTTATTCGAGCCGTATGAGTTGATCATTTCTTTCCTTAGCTATCTATTCCTATGGCCAGGCATCTCGAATGCCACCAGTGGCCTCATCCAAGCTGGTGCAGATTCTACTGCTAACCAGCAAGCCTAGTGAGCATTTTGACGCTAGTGCGCTCTTCTCCTAGTCTTACTCTCCTATACCTTAGCTGCGGGGCTGCATCGAACCAATGGTGTGTCGGCGCATCATACTTTGGGTTCGCACCGTTTTCTGTCCTCTCTCGACCTTTCGGCCTTTCTGACTTCTGCACAGTGTTGTCGATGGGCAGACAACACAGTTGCAAGGGAACACTGTCCCTGTGGACGGAGACACGGAGATTCTCATCCACTATCTCGTAGGCGTCATCTTCCTGTGACGGTCAGTTTGGTTGTTAAACGTTGATCTGACATACCTTGTTACACAGCTCTTAGAGGACAACATCACTTGGAGGCAGACCGTCACCATCAACGGGAAGATCACTTCTACGTTGGAGACCCGTGCGTATATCATTGCTTGTTTCTAGTCAACATCTTCACAAGCCCGCTCTTAAAGATGATGGCCCTCTCAAGAATGGTGGATGGGGAACTGGCACTGAGCTGCAAGAACAAGCCACGGTCGTCGAGAGTACTCAGGTTAGCCTTGCCAGTTCAGATAGTCGTGTAACATCAAATTGATAGTTTACCAAATTGCAGTACTACCTCAATACCACAATCAAGCTTTCCGCCGCTGACCCCAATTTTAAGAACACACTTGGCAAGGGACAAGGCGTTCAGGCCACGGACCTTACGACCTCTGACGGGGGAGTGACTTGGTTCGTGCAGAAGATTGAATTGCCTCCCTTCACAGCTGCGTAGACTGTTACGGGGAGCTGGTCCCCTCGTTACTGGTGTGCGTCTGTTTATTTAGTTAATAATTTATTGTTCAGAAACATGGTGACCCGATCTCTGGCCAGTGCTCAGCTATACAAGTATCGTATGTGTACATGCCATGATGCGATTCTGTTCTTTCACTTCGTCTCAATTCTGCGCTCGTCTGGAACCCTGTTGCCGTCTCCTACTAAACTTATTAGGAGAGCCTAAGCTATCTAAGACTGAAAGGTTGATAACCTTTTACCATGGTATTAGTGTCACCTGCAGTTCAGAATGAGGATTAGGACTTCCTAAGACATTGGAGATAGTCCACAAGTGCACATATATAATGTAGTCTCCATTCTCTTCATTTCCTCCCACTCAATGACGAAGACCGTTAATCCCCTCTCTAGGTCCTTAACAATGAGCACCTCGACTCCAATCCCCAAAGGGATTGCATATGCGACTGCATATCCCTCTCAGATCGACGCCTTGGAGCACCCCGAAAAGTGGGATGCTAACTGGGAGAACTTCTTTAGTTTTCCTTTGACAGTTTAGCAGCTCCTCCAGTCAGAAATGGCATTCAGGCTGGGACCAGATGATCTTCGGTGGCAACAGTACTCTCATCTCCTGAGAGAAACTTGCAGCCTGCGTTGTGAGACGGCATATCAAGCTGGGATAGCCCTTGTGACTCAAGGCTTTGAGCAACAGTGGCTTCGAGCTGAGCCATCAATTAGACGCAAACATGTTCTTGTTGGTCTTTCAGAGGCTTGTTCTTTTGCGATCAATCTGCACAAAGCGCGGGGGTGCTGTGCTGATATTCTTCGACTAGAGCATTTGAGCACAGATGGGCAAGTGCTTATCGGGCTGATGAGTCGGATTACCACTTTACCAAGAGGCCCCAGTTCAGAACCCGACATCTCTATTGCAACCAAGGAACCCATCTACTTTCCACATGAAGAATGGGATAGTATGAAGAGTATCGTTGAAGCGCCTGACATTCCGGAACTTGCAAGAGCATGTTTCTTCGATATGCTGATCTGTATGTTTCTCCATTATATCTGATTATACATCTCAGGAGCTGCGGAGACAGATTATGTTGTTCAGGTTACTTTTCAATCATTCCTAGGGAATGAGCGCAAGATCCCGAAGGTAATTAAATCAAAGCAGACTCTTGAAGACAGAATTCGGATGGACAAGAGGGACAAAGAGTACCTCCATCAGGTGTGCAGTCCAGAAAGAGCACAAAGAGAGTGGGAATTCTACAAGAATCATGTACGCTCACGAGGTACAATGTGCGATCATTGTTATCGGTAGGAGGAACAGGGCGATAATTTTCGGAAATGTTCGCGCTGTTGGCAGGACCAGAAACGTGATGTCTACTACTGTTCAAAGTGAGCCCCATCCTCTAGAACCAGAGCTAGGTTGGAATTGACTTGGATTTGTTGCAGAGAATGCCAGAAGGGAGACTGGGGAAAGCACAAACCTACCTGTGGAAAAGAGATGAGATATGAAGATGCTGTGAAGGATGCTGGTGAACATACGTTCTCTGCTCCAAAGTGAGTGAATAAGAAGGCTGACGAGATAAAGCAGTGACTGGGATCACTTGCTTTTGGAAGTCGTATCGAGGCTGGCTTGTTCATGGGATAAACCAACTTAACTGGCCCACCATTTTTATTTCATGTATAACAGTAGTATAGCTATCGTTGCTCTCTTTGCCTCCCACAAAGGTTGCTGGGCAATTGACTGTTGTTACCCTGAATGCTGATGCAAGCGATGTGATTATACGGTATCTATATTGAGAGCATACTAACATCCCGTGGAGTCCGCGATACAGATCGCGTTAAAATAGTACTACGTGTGCGCAGGAGGCCACATTCCACACCTCCTTGCGATGAGTCCCTTTGGGGGAACAGCAGGCCATAGGTCTCAAAGGAAACTCAGGCTTTGCTATACAGATATGTAGCCACCTCTATTTGATGTGTGTCGGGCTCGTCCGCTTGAACAGAGGTGGGAAACAACGTCACGGAACATGAATGGAACCTCTTGCCAAAAATCGCGATGCCTGCGGTAGAAGACGTGTCAATAGAGACCTTCCCATTTCATCTCTCTCTCTCAAGCTTACGGGATAAGATCAAGGCCTGTGGCGCCGTAAGTCGAGTAATTATAATAAGCACCCAGGACGAGGTATGCAATAACTCCCAAGAGTAGCCTGTCGAAATAGGTGAGGTGAACGTATAAAAGCGCATGAGAGCAAGAGTCTTACACAAGGAAGAACCAGCCTATTCCACTTCCTACGCTCTCAACTGGGGACTGACCAGGCTCTGGCTGATCATTACCACTACCTCCGTCAGGTCCCTCGTCGCTTCCCCCAGAGCCTTCCTGGTCTGCACATCCAGCAGGGGTTGCCCATTCGATGCGCAGTTCCCCATTTTCATAAGATGTAAACTTGGGCTCTGCGACATCTTGTGCCTTGTTGCATAGCAGTGTGATGTTTAACGATTGAGGTGTGGGAGTGGAAGTAAGAGGATCGGGGTGGTCAGGGCCGTGTAGGGTAGCAGATATTCCATTGGGGGCTTGAAGAATAAGAATCGATGTCAGGGCACGGAGACTAGTGTCGCGGGTTACTTATGCACGCACAAGATAAGATTGAATAGGACGGCTTCATAGTATCAGTCTGCACTATTGGAATAACAGAAACAATCCTGTCGCTTTCTCCGTCCTTCTGGTTGATTGTAGTTAAACACGCTCTCGTCCCAGGTGGACACTATACGAACAATAACGCGTAAACACCTTACAAGATAAAAAAGGCAGGGCTCCAGAATGATTTCTATGCACCTGGTCTTTCTCCGACACATCCCCGAGCGGCTGTAGCTCCCCACATAGATTGAATCGAACTGAATCAAGCATAGTCGTTGGCGGAGATTCTCTTGTTCGTGAGACAATGTGTTCATCCTTAATGGATTCCCAGTCGAATTTATGTCCGTCGACATTGACAACACATGGATCTTGGGCCAGTGCATAGCTAGAGAACAGTAGGAAGCTAGCGCAGAATAGTCGGCTGCACCGTAGAATCATAGCGTGCAGTGAAAGGGTAAGGAAGGAATGTGATGATGGCAGTGGGCACTCAGCTAGAGACGTCGCGTTGTAGTCGTCATCCGTCAGAGGCGCGTGCCGCTCGCGTGACGAGAATCACCCGGGTTTCCGAATACGCCACATTGGGTCCAGCTTGCCCTTTCCCATCTTGCAAGGAGGCTCACAGGAAGAACAGGTGGAATAAGGGGATAGTATGTGGCATTTTTCAAGTAGAACCGTTGACACCATGTATTTCACTCCTGCGTCTCCGGTTCTTTAGGTATTATACTTACACAGAGAGAACATCGGACGTAGTATATGTTTGCACTTGATACCACTGCATTCTCCCTGGTCAATGAAACCCTGGGATCCATGAGTATGAGCATATTTTGATTCTTCAGTGAATCTCGTGCGGCACAGCTCATTCGCATCGATACGTCCCACATCCAGACTTTGAGACCTAGCCGTTTGGCAAGAAATTCATAGCACACGGCTGTTTATCGAACAACTCTCAAGGGCGTATAGCCAGGGAAGTAAAACACATTGTGTATAAGTGTATAAAGATTGTCCGTGGCTCAAAAGTAATAAAAGATAGACTGTAGCAAAGTCAAACGATATTAGATAGAATGTGTTATAAGATTCTCCGCAGGTTAGATGACAAGATCATCTTCAGGACCTACGATGAGGGTGATCGAAGGGTCAACACCTTCATCTGCAGTCCACTCCGAGTTCTCTTCAATAATGTCTGAGACCGCACTGATAGTTGAACCAGTAATCATGGTTGAAGCTCTAACCCATCCTTCTTCCAATGGCAAACGATCCTCACGAAAGAAGACATCGACGAACCTACAAACAGTTAAATATTGATGTTATTCTGATAATTGAGTGAATATCATAGCTGCTTACGTCTTAGGTGCCTTCCCAGTGACTGGATCCCCCATGACAGAGAGGTAGAGGGAGGACTCCCGGGTTCGGATGATGAACTCCTTGCGTGTGTTCTTAGAAATGGGGTTCTCTGCCTTAGATTGTGCAAGTCGCTGCTTCTGGACCTGTCCTGCAGACACCCCGTCGTAGTAGTCGAGCCCAGGGTTGGAGAGGGCCATGGCACCATCGTAGATCGTGGCGTTGAAACTAAAGTTGTCGCCAGTGACATTGAGGTCAGCGCGGGATACAGAGGCATCATGCTCTATGCTGTTATGACTGAACATAATATTTATCAGTACCGGGCGGTCAAGCAAGAGATAAATACTTACAGACGAATATCGTTCAGGGTGAAGGTCCCATCCAGGTTGGGGCTCGCTGTCAGACCGATCTTGGTAGCTATGCCAATAACGATGGGTTGGATATGGTAAACGTCTAGGGTCCAAATTAGAAAGATTAAAATCAAAGTCGTGGATCTGTAACCCACCCATCCCTGCTTGCAGGACATTCTGGAGAGTCAGACCCTGGCCATTCCTAGGCAAGAAACCATGGTTGGCCAAGGCGTTGAGGCCCGGACATGGACTCCTATGGTCGTCTTCACCTGCGGCGATGAACTTGTGCTCTTCCCAGTCGATGGACTCGAAGGGAATCGCGCTCTCGGGTGGAGTCCAAGACTCTGTGGCACCGTCGCGTTGAACAGCAGCGGGCCAGGCAGCAACGGAAAGAGCGAGACAAACAACAGTGAGAAACTGGGAGCTGGTAGTCTTCATGGCGCGGGAGTAGTAGGTGTTGAAAGGGAGGAATGAAGATAAAAAATACACTACGGATGGCTTATATAGAGCCATGGCACTCTTACCACGGATGGTATCCGAAACGACAAAAGGGGAAAAGCAGCATCGTCCAATGAAAGCGCTCATATTCGCGTTTCTGAGATCTTGAGAGAGCAATCTAGTTACGTGCACCATAGGATTACACAGCATACCGGGGAGGAATCCAGCTTGTAGAGTAACTGAGTTGTGGCAGAGTCCACAGATCCTCAACCCCCACCACCCAGTCCGTCAGAGTCAGATAAAAACCAAGCCATAAATCCATGACGCACCCTTAGTATTGCTGAGGCTAGACAGGGACTCTGAGCCAAATGTTGTTGTGGCCGAGCGTTCTCTCGTTCTCCGCCTCATTTAGTCGAGCATGGGAAACTCAGAATCCGGATAACTATCCGTGAAGAAGCGTTTCAAGATAGAAAAGAACTGCGATCCAGCAACAATTCGCTTGTATTCATTGAGTTGGAGGCAGTACGTGCTTGGGTCCCAGCTTCCTCATGTTCTACGTGAGGGCACACAGGAGTCTTGCTGAGAAAATAACCATACATAGAATGTAGCAACATTCCGCAGTGGCGGCGAAACAAGACCCCTACGGTGTGAATAGTGAATAGTAAGATCACAAGATACAGCGAGTTCTGTTAACGTCATTCACCAAAATAAGATACACACTCCTTCAGAATGCACACTACAACATGTAAGCAATATACATAAAAGAGGTTCATAACTACTCCTCTGATGAGCTCCCCTCGCTGTCCTCGTCCATGGGCTGGGGTTCTGTTTCTGGCGGTGGCGGGGCTGCGGCAGCTCCGCCAGACTTTTNCCATGCTCGGGCCATCTCGAGGAACTTGAAAGATGCAGGATTGGCTGCACGCTCATCGTCAGGGAAGAGGTAATCTGAGTCTGAGGGAGAAAAACTTCAAAATGATTGTAAAAGAGACAACAAAAAAGCCCCTACATGCGACTTGGTTCCCGTATCCATCAGTTTTGAGTCGCTCCACGACAGTCGGGGCCATGGCTTCCACCTTCTGCACCTCTTCCGGCGTCCCATGTTCCTGTTCAAACTTCTTCCACACTTGCAGGACAACAACACGCTAGAACAAAGTTAGCATGTAACCTAGACTGCAAAGGGATATGGAATACCTCATTGGTCATCTTTTGCTCCTTCATGTAGTCATATGCACGCTTGTAAACCGCTCTGGCCTTTACAGGATCCCCCTCTGCGAACTTGCCTTCTTTCTCTTCCTCGTCATCGTCATCTTCCTCCTCCTCTTCACTCGGTATCGGAATTCTCGCAATCTCAAACGAGGCATACGCCAACCAGACTTTGAGGTGTCCACTAAGCTCCACCAGCCGCTCATATAAGCTCCGGCACCTTTCTCTCTCTCCCTCCTCAAACTCGAAGTCAATATACGACTTCCACAAAATCTCTGGCATAGAAAGCTTTTGCGTAATTCCAAGTTCGTAGATTGCGCGAGCACGCGCGTCGTCTCCCAACTGACGTTCGAGTTCAGCATACTGAATCCAGGCGGAAGAGGTCATCGCGTCGTATTCAAGATACTTCTCGTACAGCGTCCGTACCCGATCGAACTCTCGTAGCTGACAACAGATGAGTATAAAAGAGGAAAAGAAGAGAGAAGAACACACTTCAATCTCAAGTTGGATATATCCTTTGAAAAGTGCAGGTTTTGGACACATTCCTATTGATCTCCCGAGGATTTTGCGCGCCGCTGAAAGATCCAGCCGCCGAACTTCGAATCGAGCCGCCATTAGCCACATTTTTGCGAATGTGAAGTTTTTGTGGGGGACAACAGTGAGTGCAGTGGTATAAACATGTCTTGCCCGCTCGAAATCCTGGTGAAGTCATTAAAACATGACTATACAAAATTTACGGAGATGCGTACGCACTTGAGTGATCATCTCCTCAAAGAGAGCATAGAATATCCACAGGAAAATGTATCGTCTCCAGTGTCTTTTCTCGTTCCCTGGTGGAATCTGTGCGATGGCTCGTTCATACACTTCTCGTACGCGTTCAATAGCTTGTTGTTCTTCCCCCGTAGTGAGGCCTTCGTCTTGGGCAGTTTGTAGAGCATACTCTTCTAAACGAGCATAATCAAACCATGCATCATAATTCCGCCCGTCTTGCTTGACTTCGTCCTCGTAGATTAGTCGCCGTTTATTTAGAACGGTGCTTTCGAGATCAGAACGCTCTCCGTGTTGTTTCTCGAATTTGGTGAAAGCTTCATAGAGTGCGGCGGATTTCGAGCGGGGTAATCGTGAAATGGCAAACTATGATTTGCATTAGAAAAGTTAGGAAATGAAGAGGCGAATGGACGCACTTTATAAACGACCCGCGCCCGCTCGTATTCTTTCGCTCTGATTTCTAACTTGGCAAACGCGCTGTAAACACTCTGTGCTTTCTCCACGTCCTCCACATCATCTCCGAAGAACTCGAGGGCAGTCTGGAAGACTTCACGAGCCTTATCCATTCTCCCCCGATCCTCCTCAAACTTCGCCCATTTTATCCAAATTCGAGGCTCAGGACGGACTGCTATCCACCGCTCGTAGATCGCACTGGCACGGTCAAATTCTTGATATCGTGTCTCCATTTTTATATAGGCCTGCCAAGCCTTGTCATCTGGTTCCCAGGCCATCCATCGTTCGAATATTTGTCTTGCTCCGACAACATTCTGTAGCAGTTCCTCTAAGTAAACATACTTGTACCACAGCTGGTCCACTCTAGGAAGAATAGTGACAGCACGATCGAACAAGTTCCGGGCATGCTGAACGTTCCGTGACTTGAGTTCTGTTTCTGCGTAGGAGAGCCAGAGGGGAATGGAACTGGAGTCGACATCCAAAGCGCGTTCGTAGATAGATCTTGCCCGGTCATACTCCCCCTGTGAAGCTTCCCATGTCGCATATGATGTCCACTCTTTAAGATTACCACGCGTGCGTCGAATCCGTTCTTCAAACTCTTTTCGTTTTCGACCGCGGTACTCATGAAGCTCCTCATAGTCTTCTACACGTTGTTTTGGGGCTCGGAATGCGGACTCTTGTCGTTCTTGAGCCTGGATATCATGAGAAATGGGAAAGAGATAGTCGGTACAAAACATACCTCTCGAAGGAGCTGTTCTGCGGTGATCTATAAAGCAAAATATACTTTAGTGTCAGTACCATTAGAATTGAGGTTAAACCGACTTGGATAGCAGCCGGTGCGCGATTTTTTATTCTGTGTTAAGGTTAGAGTAGAGAATAGAGTACCAGGTCAATGTATGTACCTGGGGGCCCGTCCGTCCTGCATTGTGGCGCTCGTCAACAGTGAAGGTGACGGTAAAGAGGAAGGGGTGATCGGTGCCAGCTTGCGCGTGTTTGGCGACGTCTTTAGTCTGGCGTCCAGCGCCGCCACAAGAAATCATTTCAGGCTAAGCTGTCCATCATCCATCAATACAAAGTTATAGAGGTCTGACTCTAGGTACCGTCGTACACCATTGACGATGTCTGCTCGAAACCTGTCTAAGAACCATACGCTCCCCGAAGATCCTACATTTGTGAGCTGGGAACGCTCTGACGGAAACCATGCCTCTCGGCCATCGAACACAGTGTACAAGGTCGAAGATGGGATCCTGAACTATCACAAACTCGTTGGGATCGACGAGCCCCCCTCCATTAGTTGGCGTCTGCAAGTTGCAAAAGTTCTCAAAACAAAACTGGAATGGCCAGGTGCCGCGAATTCCTTCTCATATATCACGTCTCGTATACTAATAATTTATCAACATAGAGGGACCTGACTATGTGATGGATGGTTGGCCAGACGGTTATGCTCTTTATGATCATCACAAAGGACCACCAGAGGGAAAAATCCGACATGACCTTTATCTCTTCGGTGCGTACCTTCCACATATCGATGTATTTCCTTCGTGCTTATGTTTGTGGGCATCGTGCTAGGTGGTCCCCAAAAGTTTCGTTCTGTGCCGGAACTCATTCCTCATGCAATCTGGTTATTCACCGACCCAAGCTTAAACCCTGCAAACTGTGAATGCAAATACTGCACTAAACGTCCGCAGAAGGCTATCTCTCAGGGTCTATCCAGCCAAGGCCTCCTTCCCAAGACAGCTAGTCCTTCTCCATCCAAACGGGTCGCCAAACCACGTCGNCCTACCAGGGCCAAACCAACGGAGGTTTATGCAGCCGTGAACAAGATCCTTGTACCTCGTTCTACCGTCGAGACTGGTGTTGTCATGCTCGCAGAACGAAGCCAAGATCTTCGTGCATTGCAGCGGAACCCCGACATGAAACTACGGAGGTGGTGCAGAGAGAAGGAGCTCGTATGGGGCGCATTGGACCACCCCATTGAGGATCAAGACTCTGGGATGTCTATTAGATTTTGGCCTGCAGTTGTCACCGATGCAAACGTAAGGTCGCAAACCACCGATGATGCGGAGCCATGGGGAATCAAACAATTTGTTGCCTATAGGCTAAAACTTCTCGGTCTATCTACCGAGGTGACCCTGCTAGACAATTGCGTTTTACCATATCAGGCGTATGCTCCCGAGCATGACCTTGTCACTGTTCTCGCTACTGTCGACCCCAATGACATGGATTTCAAGAAAGAGGAAATCTGTGACTTCTCCCCCTACTCAAAGCCGGGCTCCCCACTCCCCACATTCAATGAAGCCCGAGCCCCGATTACACTTGCTCTACAGATCGCAGCGCACGTGTCGACCTTCTGGTCATTAACGGACACTTGGACATTCGAGTACCATGTCCCTTCGCTTGCCGGCTCAAAGCTAGCGCCAACTCAATCGAGGTGGTCAACACAGACGCAGGCTGCATCACAAGTATCCAGAACTCTGGGTCCTACACCAAGTCAACGAACCACCAGCGTTGCTGAAGCCATCAACACCGCGAATGCCAGCAATGCTGCTCATTTAGCACACGCACATCGAGACTACGGCTCGATATCTAGCGGTCCTTCTGCTTCCCAAGCTGGTCTACCCAAACAGGTCGATAAAATCCTCGGTATTCCTCCTCCAGTTGGAAAAAACGAGCAGACGCGATTCCAAGGAATGTGGTGGGGAGGAGAAAGGATTTGGGTAGACGACTTTGTACGCTTAAAACTCCCACGTTCTGCTGTCGCACCTGAAGGGGCCAAGAACGTCTTTGCACCTTCTGGACCTGGGCCTGACACCCGTAAACGCTCAGAGGAGATGTGTATGTCTATGGGGAATGGGTCAAGAGATCGAGGTGTGGTGTTACATCTTACTGGGTTGACAGTGGTGGAAGTGGAGTCAAACATGGGGAAGACCGTAAAGGAGTGCAGGGCCAGTGGAATGTTGTACGAGATAGCAGATCAAGACTGGGAAGAAGAAAAGCCAGTTGAAGCAGTTCCTGTCTCAGCATCAAAACCAGCCCCCTTTATCCCTGAACCTCCCGCTGGCTTCAAATTCCGACCGATTCTACCTGAAGGGTATGAATGTGTTCTTTCACTCACCCTCATTGCAGGACGTTATCATCCACGCATCCTTTCCCATCCTCTTCTCGAAGCCTCTCTACAAACACACATTGCTCAACAACAAGATAAGATCGGAGCAAGTATAGTACATGATTCTCACGTCTGGGCCATGGAAGGACTTGCAAGTGGGGTTTCTAATTCGGTAGATCCAACCAGGTTCAAGTCAAGTCGCCCGAAGATGTTTGAGGATGCACATCATGATGCAATGCACAGTTTAGAGCTATGGAAGAAGGGTCGTAGAGACATGATGGATGATGAGGACGTGACTGTGGATATGGAGGGGAGTATGACCATGGATGTAGATCAGCTGGATGATGATACAGATATGCATGATCCNTAGGGTGGGCAAGTATTTGTTTCCGTCGCAGATCCCTTTATTTCATGTTTTCTACTATAAAGTTTAAATCTATTCTTTTGTTTAGGAACGTACACTGTTGAATGAGAGGACAAGGCAAACTCCAGAGTCATGAACTTGTTTTGTTGGTATAGGAAAATGGGCTAGTACTCATCTCATGTATCTTGCTACACATTATTTCCGATTTCGGTCTGCTAAACAACTTGTCATTTGTTTCCAAAACGGGACTGTGATGTGCCNTGATGGAGATAGATTAAGTAGAGATCTGTTCTGACCCTTCCGCTTCCACCACAACTACTTATATGTTCCAACCGCCATTTTCTTGCTCTTAGTTCTCTCCAAGAAGGCTGAGCCCCCCTTCTATTTTTCTCCTCAATTCCAGCAAGTTTGCGGACTGCCCATTTTCCCCTCACTCATTGACTTGGAAGCTGGCAGCGCATCCCTTGCTGTTTATCTTGGGTTTAGGCCTCGCTTTGACGGGGATGCAGACCAGGTTTACAGCTAACCTTTCTCGGATGAGTGTAACGTGTTTAGAGCCTCTTTTTCGATATCCTTTACCACCCAATTTAAACCGTCGTTATGGCATAGTTAGATGCCTATGTTTTTCTATGAACACCCGTATTTTGAATAGCTTCCCGGATTCCACAGTACGTTGGGGGGGCGTTGAGCTGTCCTAACACGGCTGTAGCGGTCTATGCCACATCACTTCAAACACAAGATTCTAACCCCTAGAACGATTCGATGTGTCGTCAATTTGAGCAGCCAGTGGTAGGTAAGTTTCGTTCAGTCGCTGGCATGTAGACTTGAATTCGGAATCTGGGACGTCATGCGTGTGTCTATCGGTCTCGTCTCAGTAGGTCGATCCCCATAATGGGGCGCGGTGAGTTGTAGCATCGGTCATCGAGATAACCACAACATTTGACGTTCATGGTTGCGAGTAATCCACAGACTCAAGTGAAGCTCCGCCGGTCCAAGGTCATTGATCTCCGAGTGTTTATTGAGTTTTCCTGAGAGCCAACCGTCGAGTTCGTAGAGCATAAGCCGTCAATCCACATGAGCAGGAATCTTTATATTAAGGGTGCTAAATGGTTGAGCACTCCTGGAAAGCAACGTGCGGCGATCAATTTCTTCATTCTTCCGGGTTTGTCCTCTCTACTTTCCAATATTTGTGTGTTCGCTGAGAGATAAAGGTCATTTGGCACAGCTGAAAGTTATCATGATCAGCTTAGGCCTATTGTGGGCCTATCTAGACCTCATAGAGTTCTGCAATCGCTGGGTCTATGGGCCGCGAGGGAGATTACATAAGTTAAAATTCGGCTTCAGAGTTGATCAAGGCTTGAGCGTTTTCCCATTCTATTGCTATTCTTGTGGACCGTTCAACTTCATCGTGGTTGAAGGATGGAACGTCCGCGTGGGGCGGCTCCGCACATACCCGGGCTTTCGATACAAGGAAAGCTGTGCTGGGCAGCAAATCAGAGCAAACAAATTACACCTCAGAGGTGACGAGTATCGAGCATTGTCACTTGAAATCACATCTTGTCCTCTTCCCTCCCCYCTCTTTATTCTCCAACTCCCAGCTAGGCTGCGGTCACTGCTATGCTCTCGAAGCACATTATTGCTGTCGCGCGGGGTCGCGGACTACTCAACTCAAAAAATGCTCAAACATACTCTTTGAGTATTTCGAAAGGATGGTGAGCTCAGACGGGTCAATAACGTCTGGAATAGCAAGCTCACATACCTGTTAGGGTGAACGCGAGTGTGCATGCCAGACGGGCACAGTTCCACTCTACCAATCTCCTGCAAGGTACGTTAATGCCTTGGATGACTATCTGTTTTGCTCATGTTCATTCCAGCGGAGACTGTTAAAGTCCCACAAATGGCCGAGTCTATCACAGANGGTACTCTTAAGTCTTGGTCAAAACAGGTGGGCGACAGTGTTGCTGCCGATGAAGAGATTGCTACCATCGAAACCGACAAGGTAAGATTTCGAATTCCAACTTTCGTTAGTCCGTTATAGCCCGCACACGCGCCCCTTCAAGGCCTCCTTGGTTTGTGTTTGCAACGGAGGCACCCGATACTCGCCAACGTCCCATTATGGCGCGTCTGAACACCACTCGTGTTGATGCATCCCAGTCGGGAATGTTCGGACCGTCTGCTGAGCCAAGTGCGTTGCCATTCTGAGATTCGTACAACAGCTCCCCAAGCCCTCATTCACCAAGCTACGGGCTCCCGTGACGGACTACGACTGCCGGAAGTGGAACTAATAGTTTTCTACCATCAGATTGACGTGTCGGTCAATGCCCCAATGTCCGGGAAGATCGTTGAACTTCTCGCTAGTGAAGAGGACACTGTTACAGTCGGCCAAGATCTCTTCAGAATTGAACCTGGAGAGGTTGAGGAGGGTAAGTTTTACTATCTCGAAGTTCTGTTCTGTCAACTAACAGGCGTTACTTACTAGCATCTGCACCTGCCCCCAAGGAAGAAAAGTTAGAAGCCCCCAAAGCCACCGAGTCCTCAGAACAGAAAACGGCTCCCCCGCCCCTGCCCCCATCAGAATCCAAGCCCGCCGCGAAGCCTAAAGAGGAGAAGAAGAGCTCTGCTCCTGCTGAGAAGCCTCCGGCTCCCGCAGCTGGAAGCCGTAATGAGACTCGCGTACGTTCCTGCTTTACTGATTGATTGACCAATCTTATCTTGCCGCTATTCGTCTAGGTCAAAATGAACCGGATGCGCTTGCGCATCGCTGAGCGTCTTAAGGAGTCTCAAAACGCCGCCGCTTCTTTGACCACTTTCAACGAGATTGACATGTCATCTCTGATTGAGATGCGCAAGAAGTACAAGGATGAAGTTCTGAAGGAGCAGGGAGTGAAGCTTGGTTATATGAGCGCCTTCGCTAAGGCTTGCTCTCTTGCTCTCAAGGAGATCCCCGCTGCCAACGCTTCCATCGAGGGAGATGAGATAGTTTACCGTGACTTTGTTGATTTGAGTGTTGCTGTTGCGACACCGAAGGGATTGGTGACGCCTGTTGTTCGCAACGCAGAAGCTATGAACTTTGTGGATATTGAAAAGGAGATCGCTGCTCTTGGCAAGAAGGCCAGAGATGGCAAGCTCACTCTCGAAGATATGGCCGGAGGAACCTTCACAATGTATGTGTTTTCACTCATCATNNCTTTGATTGTTTCTTGGTATTCTGACCACGTCTCCTTAGCTCCAATGGCGGTGTTTTCGGTTCATTGTACGGCACCCCCATCATCAACTTGCCTCAATCTGCGGTCTTGGGTATGCACGCGATCAAGGATAAGCCTGTCGCCGTGAACGGCCAGGTCGTGATCCGTCCAATCATGGTTGTTGCTTTAACCTACGACCACCGGTTACTCGATGGACGGGAGGCCGTCACCTTCCTCGGTGAGTTTCCTTTTTTTTCCTTCCTACCGGTCGAGTTATTAACGCGCGTCTACAGTGAAAGTCAAAGAGTATCTAGAAGACCCCCGAAAGATGCTTCTGGCGTAGTGGCAATGTTATACCTGTACTTGCGTAATAATGGAGTAGATTTTCTGAGACTGGATTCATCTACGGTGTGAGACAAGAGCTGTTGACAACCTCTCGAGAGTTTCGACCCTCGCATACCAAGGGCCTCAAAAGAATGCGGTTGAGATGGACATCAATTCCTGGATTCCTTGCATGGGAAACTGAGACAACGTTCAGGCGAATTCATACGACCCCGGGTCTGGCTTTCCTCGTAACATCGACATAWTTAAACGGTTGGCTTTAATAAAAAGGTGCGGGCAAAGTACAAAGTAAACTCCCTACTGCATGTATACCATTCTACAGTAAGCCTTTTATGCACAATTGCTCTGATATTCCGAGTTGGTGTTAGCACTGATGGTGGAGCTGAAGCCCAGGAAAGTGGAACGATCTTTGGCGTCAGTTAAGGTACCCTCGATACTCAACGCCCATTTGTAATGGCCCTGRGTCTGAGCAACAAAAGGAGAATATTAGCGAACCATAATTGAGCACACTCAACAGGGAAGACATACCCTGGATTTATAGTTGAACCAGACCCATCCGGAGGCGAGGTATTGGACCTCTCCTGTACCGTGCAGAGTGCAGGAAGTCGTTTTGAACTGGACAAACCATTAGCTCGGGTGCATAGATTGRCTTGTAAATGTATGCTCACGTCAAGTTTGCAAGTTTTGCCCGCTTGAGAAGCAATTGTGATTGTCTGCGTCTGTTGGTTGTTTGTGGTTGAGGATGTACTGCGAACGGGAGAAGGTCACGATCACAGAATGGATAGATAGATCTATATCGAATACATACGCTTCGCTCTGGGTATTCGTTATGGTAAGCGAAGTAGACACCTCTGTTGTGACTTCAGCAATGGGAGGGATCGTCGCTTTAACAGACACTGTAAGGCCAGCAGCGATAGCGGATTCCTCTGAAATATCGTCAATAAGCAGTACTGGATATATATAAATGACAGTACTACTCACTAGTGACTGTAGCTTCGGTAGTGAATAACGTTCCCTGTAGAGACTGCAGAGCTACAGTTCCATTAGTGCCAACATTTGTTCCTGTGCTGGATTGTGTGTTTGTTTTGCAGTCCGGGTCCCCTGGCGCAGTGTTAGCCACGACCAGTTGCGTTAGATATCAATACTAGCATACCGGACTGTGTAATTCTGATGGCGTCAGTCGTAACACAAATGTTGGCGGGATATTCGCGATACTCGGTCGGGTTGGTGACTATATTCCAGCCACCATCTCCCCAGGTCGCCTTTGCTTGGTCTTCTAGCTTAGACCATCCGGGTACTATGTTATGCAAGGGAACCGGTCAGCCACTGCAAAGGAAAAGCAAAGTCAGGACATACACTTCTGTGCGTCGGCAACTTGGAGAGCAGCACAAGCTCCAGCAGCCTGACGCTTTTTGGGGGGATCGTTCGCCAGTGCGACTTCCCCGATCTGGGTGCCCTTGTCATCAAATGCAAGGAGCTTGCCAGTGTCCTCGTCAAATGCAAGACGGGTGGTACCCTTGGGTAGGTCCGCAGGAATACGAGGGAGAACGCTAGCTGAGACGAGCAGAGGGGCGGCGGCGAGAACAAAGGCGAGGAAAGCAGAGAACTTCATGACGTTCGTAATGTTCTTCGTGTTCGTAAAGAGAAGTGCGTAAAGAGTGTTAAGAGAAGCTGAACTCTATGTGAATCTGACCGGCAGATGATGATGAAGAAAAGGGCTCATTCCCTTGTGCTTTTATATGAAATAAACTTGGAATCGGGTGTATCTCAGTTTCATGGAGTAGAACTAGCAACGCGCGGAACTTTACCCTGTTGGGCACGTCGTTGCGAGCGAGTATCCCCTGCCTGGCTTTCTCCGCAAAGACATACCTAATTTCAGCACATTTCTCAAGTTACATGTGGGTGGAAAGAACGACGGTGCGCAAACCTAGACGACGGGTCAGGCGGATCTCCTGGGTTGCTGAAAACTCGAAGAGTCATACAAAACAGACGCGTCGTCTTGACGGCGGTGCGGGCGGAACCTCTATGATTGTTCCGAGTTCAAGGGGAAGCAATTARRGCAAGTAAAGAGCATCTGGATTGATTGAATGTGCAGGTAGCGACAAGTCCGTATTAGGAATCCAGAGTACCATAAGAAGAAATAATGTACAAAGAGTCTGCCGAACATCCATGAGTATAATCGGTCAAGGTGAAGATATGAGATGGATTGTAAACATGCCCGTGATAGCTAGAGCCAGTATTATCATCTGTCACCCACCAGGTTTCCCGTTGGAGGCTCGTCAGGTCCAGTGCTGGATGCTGCAAGTGTGCTGGTGTCGATGCTCATCAACCTCTGGGCCAAGCGTTGGTCCGACTCATTTAATCCAGCATTATCGTCGTCGTAACTGTCTTCGAGAAATTCTTCGACTGAGGGACCGTCTTCTTGACTGAGTCGGATTCGGCCCTCGTTTGGCTCCCGGAATGTCTTTAGTCTTGGGGTGGAAATAGTGAATACCATGGGATTTTGGCAGCCGGTAATACACTTACTGATAAGATATGGCCTCTCTCAAAGCATCCGCCCGTCTCCAGAGAAGAAAGAGCACGCACAGCATGCAGGTCGTACCCAGTACGATCATTGGCATACTTCCAATAGGTTGTGGTTTCGGTGACTCCTTTGGATCTGTATTCGCAGTCTCAATATTTTGCTATATTGATATAAYACAAACACTGGACCTCCTGGTGCCATCTTGAGAAATGAGTGTGGTGGGAAATGTCTAAGGCTTAGGCGGTGATAGTCAGGACAACGAAAATACGCGCCCACATCTGCCGAGGTCTGAATCGGGTCAACGGGCCGCCAGAGCTCGATCACTTTTCATCTTTGCGTTCATGGCAGACTCTGCGACTGCTGTGGCCCCTACTAAGCCACAGGTAATGCTCAGCTTTATTATCTTAACTACAACTACTATAATTCTCGGTGGATCTAGGGGAAGACCAAAGCAAAGCAAAGATACCTCAGACGAAAGAAGGAACGAAGAAAAATCAACAAAAAGAGTGCTCCTGCGACTGCTAAAACTACTGTCAATGAAGAGGAAGGGGACTCTACATCAGATGATTCGGACTCTGAAGATAACTCGTCAGATGCTAATGCAGACGATTCTATGGTAATAGATAAAGTTCCCTCAAAACCCATTGAGGACTCCATTCCAGAACGAAGGCCAAAGAAGAAGAGAAGAAAAGGATCTGAAGTCGTCGTTGAAGAAGAGGACGACAGTGAAATGCAAATTGATGAACCTACACCACCACGGACGCGAAAATCACCTACGCCCGAAGCTACTCTTCCCATCTTTCCTCTTCCAACACTACTGAATGCGCCTTCAAAATCCGACCTAGCACTACAAGGACTTGACAAAGCTCTCGTAGATGCAGAATTTGTTGATTCATCTTCTACACTATCCCTGGAAGCAGAGGACGGCAATCTAGGACTCAGCCCGAAGATCAAGAAACGGTTACTTGACCTTGGGATTACCGAGTTATTTGCTGGTGAGTTCATTAGACTGCCTCAGTATCTGTCTGTAAACCTATTTAAGCAAATCATAGTTCAGAAACGATTGGTCCCATTTCTTCTCCCCCAAGATCCTCGAAAGAGACAGCTTTATCTACCGTATGACCCTCCTAGAGACGTGTGTGTGTCTGCACCCACGGGAAGCGGGAAGACACTTGCATACGTTGTTCCCATTGTTGAGGTGTGTTAGACGACGATATGCTACTGAATCCGTTTTGAGACTTCAAGCCAGATTCTGTCTTCCAGAATAGTAACGCGACTTCGAGCTCTAATCGTGCTCCCAACACGCGACTTGGTAACTCAAGTTCGCGAAACACTTGAGGAAGTGGGTAANGGTAGAGGCTTAAAGGTACACTTCACTTTATCAGACCTTTTGAAGTACTCACATACTGCTTTATAGATCGGCACAGCAACAGGGCAACACTCATTCACGCACGAACAATCACAACTGATAGCTGACAGGACTAACACGTATGAACCTTCGTAAATCCAAACTTTTGCAGGCTCAAATCGTTCTCTAGCCTTCAGGGAGGTTCGAGCAAAGTGGACATTTTGATCTGCACCCCAGGTCGATTAATGGACCATCTCAATGAGACCCAAAACTTTTCCTTACAACACCTACGCTTCTTAGTGCGTAAGGATGTCGACATTTTCACCTATACATCCGCTTATATCACCCACAGGTCATTGACGAAGCTGACCGACTGTTAGCTCAGTCTTTCCAAGGTTGGCTCGCACAAGTCCTAGCAGCAACAAGACCTCCATCAGCCTTGACAGCAACAATAATGTCTGTTTCTCCGACGTGTTGTCCAGATGCTCTCTCCCCTGCATTCATCCGCACACCCTTCGTCGATCCCATGTTCTATGTACCGGAACAAAAAGAGTCATCCTGCCAGAAACTCCTATTCTCTGCTACGCTCACTCGGGACCCAGACAAAATCGCATCCTTGGAACTACGTGATCCTAAATATTTTATCGTACAGCAGAGTCAGGGTGATGTTATGGATTTGGCAACAGAGAAGTTCTCTATGCCAGCAACTTTGAGTGTATGATCCTATTCTTTCATTTTTCATTTTTGAGTGTTCTCATTGGTCTGTTTCAGGAACATATGATTGTCTGCTCAGCCTCCCAGAAGCCTCTCATGTTCATTCATCTTATCTACACGGTTGGCGTTACCAATGCTCTTGTATTCACTAAATCTACCGAATCGACAACAAGACTTCTTCAACTATTCGAGTTCTTCGAAAAGGCTCGAAAGACTGGTATCAAAGCACAAGCTTACTCGAGTGACCTTGGTGCTGGAGAACGGAAGGGAATCCTGGATAAATTCAAGGCTCAGGACATCCAGATGTCCGTTCTTAGTGATATTCTAATTTGGCATGTTGCTGACACTTCCTTGGCAGATTGATATGTTCTGACCTTGTGTCGCGGGGAATTGACATCAGCCATGTTGCTCATGTCGTGAGCTATGACGCCCCTGTCGATATGCGAAAATACGTCCACAGAGTAGGAAGAACGGCACGAGCAGGACGTGAGGGAAGCGCATGGACACTGGTTGAGGCGCAAGAGGTAGTCATTTATGCATCGCCCGCCTACCTCAACTAAATTTCAAATCTAGGCGAGATACTTCAAGTCATTATTAAGTGATGCGGGCCATTTGGAGAAAATCAAGAGGGTGCGCGTGGGAGACAAAGAGCTGGAGAAGCTGTCTGCAGATTACGAGGTTCGTGAAGTCTTTCTCCTGGAGTGTTCATGCTAACACTCTGAATAGAGTGCTCTTGGATCCCTCAAAAGTCTCTATAGTCGTTAGACTACATTTAATTTATCGAGATATGGAAGCGTGAGTCATGATATTCCCTTTTATGCGCAACTACGCCTACGCCTTGCAGGCTCCCCGATGCAGGAGCTCGTTTACGCCGGAAGCAATTTAACTCTAACTCAGTGATGTGAAATTGTGAACCATCCTAGTATCTCCTGCAAGAACCGGTGCAATACTCGTTAGATCACAGAGGGGGGAAGTAGACTGGACCATTACATGTCCAACACTAGCGATGGAATTTTGTCTCAGTGACCACATGAGATCAGCACTGTCTGATCATGATAATTCGATTCGTCAACAGTCAACTATTGACAAAACCATTAGAGAGCCATAATACTAGGGTAACATTCCATATGCGACGAGAGCGCGACAATCGAATGGGCATGATGTGGGCGTGAAATGAAAATACATCTGTGGTATGTAGTAAGTAGTATGCGCCTCCTTTCTCTCAGCTACAGAGTCCGCAGTAGTTTGCGAGGTATATGACTGCTGAAACAAGAAAGAACAGAAAAAAAAAAAGTTCTCACATCCCTGCCTGACGGTTCAGGATGTAATGAGATAGATCCTGCCAACCTCCACCGACACGGCACATCACCTTTCTCGTTGTCGTATTGCCACCGGACTTCCCGGTCCGCGTAAGGGTGGTCAATTTGCAAGTGACCACCTTCTTACTCAAAGCGTTGGAGAACGAATACTGGGCTTTAATCTCCTCGCCCTCCTTTGGAATCTTCTTCAACGGGGGGTCGACCCGCTCAATCAGCAGCCCGTGCGCGATTGCGTTCACCACATACCCGACCTCAAGATCCAGCGGGTCTTTGGTATTTCCCGGTATGTACTCGTGCAGAGGCATCATACTGTCCAGCCCGGGCGTATACATTCCCGCTCGAGATCCAGCGTTAGAACGGGATGGTGGTCGGCTGCCGCTTGCGGCGGATGAACCATCGCGGAAACTGGAAGGGGGAAGTTTGCCACCGGGAGATGGCCGTCCACGGCTCACACTTCCTTGCCAAAGAGGAACCTGCTGTACTCTGGCACGGAGAGCGCTTTCTGGTGTTTGTGCCCTGGTTGCGGAGGCACGGAAAGTGCCCGAAGGGCTCTCGCGCCCACCGTACCCTGATAGAGATGTTCCAGGCCTAGAAGGCGTGCATAAGTGCACAGAGGGGACAGGGATCATAGAACGACTGGGTGGCCGAGGAGGATGACCAAAGCCCACAGAAGCTGCACTCATGCCTGAGGTGGAAAAGGCCGGAGAAAATGACCGCTGATCATCATCGAAACTGGCGTCCGACTGAGAAGCAGAAAAAACGCGCTTGCCAGGGGCGGGAATATGACTAGGAGTCTTCGGACGAGGGCGGGGAGGTGTTGTAGTCGGCATTAACCCTGGACCAGGTGTGGAACCGCGAGCAGTGGCACGGGAGGGAGTCTGTGTTCTGGAAGGAGGTCTAGCTGTTCGGGATGCTGGACGAAAGGTTGTCGGCAAAGCTGGATAAGAGGAATTATTTGTCGAAGATGAAGTGATTGGAGACCATGGCCGCGAGGAGGCGATGGAAGTCCTTGATAAGCTCCGTTTATATGTCGCACTACCGCCAGGACCAGGCGATTCTCCATAGAATCCGGTAGCGGAGGGAGCACGTTTGTGTGCCAGAGATTTGGCCAACCGGGCACGCTCCTCTGCATCTACCTTCGTCGAGCTGTTCCAAGAGGGACGCCCCGCCTTCACGGTCTCATCTGGTGTCTTCGGGAGGTTCTTCCGCGGTGAGTTATCGGGTGTCACGCTTTGACTATATTTATGACTAGGAGTGGTGGGAGTAGCGGGCTGTCCTGCCATACGACTGAAAATGGAGGTTTTCTGGCGGCGCAAAGGCGGTGGTTCAGATGCAGGTTGTCTCTTCAAGGTCACCTTCGTCACATTGAGAGGGGTGACGGGAGATGGCGGAGGTTGTTTGCCTGTAAACTTTCGTGCAAAGTTCTTCAGGGGAGACATTGACCTTGAGAGTGTGTTCTTGTTAGTCTTGGATGTGCGAGATCCACTGGGAGGGGTGGCAAGATACCCGTTACGTGTGGAGACAGTACCGGAGGTACTTGAACCTGTTTCACTCCCTGCTTCACCTAGAAGGATCTTCCGCACAGTTTCCATCTCGGTATCTGTTCGGGCTATTCGATCGCGCAGACTTCGCCACCTTTGAGCTGATTCAGCGTGACGTCTTAGTGTTTCTCCATTCTTTGTGACCCGATCGCGTACACCTTTATCAATGATAGAGAGAACTTTCGATGTCGCTGGCATGTAGTGCCTGAATGATTGAGATTAACAAGGGCAATATGACAACTGGGTAACACTCACTTCTTCTTCGCCTCAAAAGATTCCAACAGCGAAGTAAACACTTCAAACGTTGGAGGATTCTTGTCATTTCGAGGAGAGGAAATTGCGGACTGTGGTTGAGTGTAACCCTCATCACCGTTCTTCCGATGGACTTGCCATATGAACTCCTACATTAACTGAGTCAACAAGTGGCAAGGTTGGATAGTACGACACACTCACCTGGCATCGATTTACACCTTTCTCCAAACTAGACATCATACCATCTGCTTGGTCTGTCACAGTTCTGAAGACCGTCAGCCATTTGTCCTCCTTCAACTCCTCCCTCAACACTTCACTCTCATCCTGAACAGACTCCCACTCAGACGCTAGCGCAGCGTGCTTTCGAAGGATCATCGTTGTCTCATTGGACTCCCCATTGTCGGTCACGGTTGGTGTAGAAGATTTCTGTAATAGAGGTTCTAGAGAATCATTGACGGACTTCATGCCTTTGGAGACGGAATCAAGGCGCTCATCCAAGTTCATAAGCGACTGGTCGATGATAGCGGTCGTTCCTGCTGCATCACCTGAAGATTGGGATTTATGACGGAGTTCTTGGATCTCTGTGATGAAAAAGTCGTGAATCGGTGCATTAGCTTATTGATGTGTGATTACCCACCGAATATTCGCGTCTGAATATCGGAAATGGTGTATGAGAGCTCGGTCATGTGGGTGGAGATAGCAAGGAGCCGTAGGTCTCTGGTATGAGGGTGTAAGCAATTGGCGAGATAAGAAAATTGACGCGCGACGCACTCTTGACTCTTCTGCTTCCCATTCTTCATTGTCCGATTGGAGGTGATAGTGACGTTCTCTGCGCGCGGCTGAAGTGAGTGAACAATGAATTGTAGTTAGAAAAAATAATGACCTTCATCGGCCTGGTCGAAAGATAGTTTAGAAGAGGAAGCTGAGCTGGGAGATGGCGGTACTGGGCCAAGACTGGTGCGAGAGAGGGTGGTGGAGATAGAGCTTGAAGAAGCGGTGGGACTTATGGAGGGCATAATGGTAGATAATATTATGGAAAGACAGGATCAGGAAAGAAGGAAAAGAGCGAGATTGAGGTGAATTATGGGATGAACAGTGGATTAGGGAATCCGCCGAAGTCGAGCCTGCCACTTTGTAGTCGTAAGGGTATAAGCGAAGGTAAGCCTTGGACACGACGCCGGCGGATTTCCACTCAAATCGAGCGGCTTCGGCGTCGAATTTCGCAACAGGAACAGCGCAAAACCTGGCGACTGGGTATTCCGACGTGATTGTACAATTCAACCTGTTAATCTCCAGCGCCACGCTGTACCCAGTCACGCGGGGACGTGACAAATACCACTTTCCGGGTCCCACTTTGAATGATCAATTTGAATGTACCGACAAGAATATAGACAATATCGTCAAATTTATTTCACTCATCTCCAATGCGCAGCGGTAGCGATCCGACATTCTTCGTCATCTGTTGAATGTTCGAGGCCTTAATATTACATCTACATGCACATACTATTCTACAACCTACAGCACAGACTGAAGCTCGAGAGCCGCATCCAAAGCATCTTCACAAATGGCATCAACATCCTTGACAGACCGCTGGACCAACCGTATCAAGTCCAACAGTGCCGCTAGCCCTACGAGGGTGTAAGATTTGGCCACCACAGTGTTGTATATGTCGCAAGGAAATTTCACACAGACCGCGGTTGAACAGATCATATCCCAGGTGACGAACACAGTCCCATACTCTTGATCTAGGACACCTCGGATTGGGGCAGCGAGAGCTTGGACACCCTTAGCCAGTCGCAGCAGTACGTTCTTCTTGAGAGTAGCCAAGGCTATCACAGCTAGGTAAGGAAAACCTTGATTCTTTAGCATACCTAAAACCTTCTGTGTGAATGGCTCGTCGCTGATTATGTGAGGCTTCAAGCCCCAGGATTCGACCATAGATACACTAGTGGCATCGCGAAGGATAGGATCGACCAATGGATTGCTAGGGATTGAATGAACAGCGTAGTCCGTGTCGCTTTCCGTACCGTCTGCACTTGAGATAGATTCTGCATCACTGTCGGGAGAAGGCGATGTTGGAGTTAAGATGTGTCCGAAACGGAAGTACTCGACCGTATCAGCGAGTGGCTTTTCCCTAAATGTCTGGGTTGCCGGAGAGTGCCAATTTTCTTTGTCCTCTAGTGAACGCAAAAAGTGGCCATGCTGCATTCCTGCCAGTGGCTTCTGCCCGTCGTGTTTTGATACATTCCTGAGCGGACTCTTTCGTTCATTTTCGTTTCGTTGAGACTTTCGTGTAACCACTTCTGTGGTTTCATCTCTCGGTTCGGGTTTATAAATTATATTTCGTGAATCTGTCGTCGTGATGCTAGGGTTGACTCTTGAGAGCTAAATGGAACAATTAGAAAGTCCAGGATGTATTGAAATTTGGCACGTACTGGTCGATAAGATAGACCATTCTCCTCTCTCATCAATTCATGCACAACGCGCATTAAGACATGCTGGGATGGGCTTGAGTACCTGGTGAATGCAGACCGCTCTGCCATCTCACGTCGATGCTTCTGAAGTTGAGCAAAAAGACAAAAGACTCGGGTGTTCAAGGAACCTTTCGAGCCAACGAGATCCAAAACTGGTCGAATGCCCTTCTTCACTCCTGTTCTGAGTTCTTTGAATCGGTTGTCTGCAAGCTTTGGGAGACTCGTTGCAACGAGACTTTGAGAAGGATTGATCATAGGTGTGCTTGTAGGAGAATCGGTGCAAATATCAGAGGCCATGGTGTGTTTGAAGGAGTTGAGTCCAAGAGGCAACGCTGGTGGCAATCCCCACATAAATGGACCTCATCTCGGGACGGCCAGAACGGCGGCCCGTGTCAGAATGTGGCGTCTTGGTTTCTTTGTCCTATGTAACTCACTTGTGCTTGGGTCCACGCGTACGTCTGCGGTCAAAGTTAAATATTATAGTAAGGAAATGTCCAATTGTCACGAATAAGAAGGCTGCGGATTATACACTACACAAGGTATGCTATTAGAAGTATTGCTAGCCCACTAGAACTTCTTCTAGTTATTTCCTCCAGCACGAAGATGGCGAGTAGATTTAGAATCGGTTGTCGTCCGTTCGTCTTGGCTGATGCATCATGAGGCTCTCATCGAATTCAGAGCTGCCATCGTCGGCAAGGTGTCTAAGGCCGGAAGATTTAGGTGGTGCCGCCGCGTTGTGGAGGATGGGCGAATGAGATTCATCTGACACACCGTCACGACTGTACATAGTACTGCGAGCACTACCGCCTTGGGGCAGCGAAAGAACAGACATACGGGCGGTTTCACGCATCTGTAGAAGATTTTGGTGGAATGCATTCTTTCGGAAGGCGCTTGGGTTAGTCTGGGCGTTGATGACAGGATGAATAGTTCACGTACCTGCTCACGCCAATATTGAGCGCGTTTTTCTCGCTCTTGGTCACGATTGCGACGATGCAAAGCAAAGAGAGTGAAAAGGGTACCAAACATGCCGCCAAAGATGGCAATGCCTACCACAACATATACCCAGACAGCGACATGGTTAGAGTTAGCTGCGTCGCCACCACAGACACCGGAGCCTAGGCAATTCCATGTACTACATCTATAGCGCAGAGTTAGAGTTAGCACTGTTCCGTAAGGACAAGCTGCTTAGATACCCACTCCTTGTCCGCATCACAAGACTCTCCAATAGCTCGTTCATTCATGCATACTAATTGTTGAGAATCGCAGTAAAGGCCAACACGGCAATTGCCACTGCAATGCTGTTTAGACTGGATACAATGTTTGAGAAAGAGGATGAATGTACCGGGACACGATATTGATGAATTCTCCTGATGAGCTGTATCCAATGTAGGCAGTGTTCTCTACCACGCAGGAGGTTCCCAGGGTTGCGTTTGCCCACCTAACAATTATAAGACGCCGTTGCTTAACGGAACAGAGAGAATGGAGGACATACATGCAGACGTTGTTCAGACAAACAGTTCCATTAACATTCAATCCACGACCCGTGCGGTCTGTCAATTCACGGAAGTTCTCTGGGGCCTCACACTCATCTATACAGAATGTTGGCTAAGGCCTGTATTTTATTTGATAGTACTGACCGTCACGGTTAAGTTGGCAAGGGCTACCGACAGCAAGCAAAGGCTGGCAAGCGTCTCCCTCATCTGGACAAAACTCTCCGCGGGGACACTTGTCTGGAATTGTAGTTGATTCTTGAGCATATCCAAAGGGAAAGTCGTCCCTTTTGCAGCCTTTGGGTTGGCAAGTCCCATCCGTCGCGCAATAGTGGGTTGCAGTGCAGTCACTCCAGAATTGGTATGAGCCTGCCTGAAGCCGGTTGTCACCTTGACTGCACGGATCGCCCAAGGTTCCAGTACCGGCGCTGACGCTGGAGAGAGAAGAGAAGAAGAAAATGAGCGTGGTAGCGGCGGGTAGTGCTAATCTCATCGCTGCTCGGGGGATGACCGTAGCCTTGATGATGGAGAAAGAACAAGGACCTTGCAGTTGAAACTTCAAATTGATCGGTGATGTCAGCCAACCTGCTCAGCCTCTCGGCAGATGCGGCGCATTGATGAAGTTCTGCCCATCCTACTCAATGGGCATCCGGGCATTTCATCGTAAACATTTTCTTCCGCGCTATATTGCGTCTTTCTTAACGAGAGATACTGTATCGCTTACAAGACAAGTAACTTCGTGCCAACGCAGCGAACATCAAGGTAATCATACACGTAATTGTCCAGTACCAGTCCTCGCTATCTTCTGGTGAATGTCGGCGGCAGCTCAAATTACCGGATGTTCCCTCTGCTCCCTACAGCCTCACCCAGTCACTATGAAAGAGCAGCGGTTGGTCAAGAAACACTGCGCCTAATTTAGCACTGATACAGATTGTGTCCCTGCTCAAGAGGATCTAGGGCCCAGTTTGCTCGCAATGATTTCAAGGCGAATAAAATATTTGGTACATATATTTCACAGATTATACTAGTAGGGGGGTATAAATATAATTTTAGTTCACACTCTCTTAAGCGCAGTTGCTCTGGTATTCCGCATTGGTGTTGGCACTGATTGCAGTG
>LBLO01000274.1:0-33921 GCA_004354395.1 Chondrostereum purpureum | reverse complement strand
TGGGAAGCGCCCCAGGAGAAGGACATCGCTTGTCTCTTCTCCGAGTCGATCATAATAAAACGAGGAATTGATCGTGAATAGGGCTATCAGCCTATCAATGGGAAGAATTTCTCCTGACTCGGTGGGGTGCCTCCGGAACTGTTTACGCACCTGGTAAGCCCTAATATCACGTACTGTTAGAGGTGGACAGGTGTGCTGTGATGCCCTCTAACAAGAGGGGTTTATCTCGCTCACTGCCTCGACGGCAGGTGGCCTACCTTTTGGTGGGCTTTTCAGTCTCTAGTCATCTTTAAGAAAGAGATACCTCTCGGGGGAATCCCGGATGCCATCATTGGCTTTGTCACCGGGTCCTCGCATTCATCATTCCTTCGCATACCATCTGTCGTTGTTGACAATGGCGACGACGATGCTTCTCTTCCCTCAATGTGCTTCCATTACCTTCGTGCTCACTGTTGATGGCAGTGACAACAACTCCTTACCTTCCCCCTACATAAAAAGCTAGAAAATCCTGTAAATTCCGAAAAAAATACATTGAAGTATATCTAAGTAAATGATTTTGTTTGACAGTGGTTAATTAGATAGAAGTCTGAATGAATAGAACTGAGTAGCATCAGTATCCTCAGCCGCATTGTGGCGCTTTACTGAAGACACTTGCCAGACTAGCTTGAGGGCTTCCACTTCAGAATATTGTCTCTCAACTTCATTATACATCTATTTGATAGTCCCTGATGCAATATTAAAGTGGTAGAAGTCTAGGAATATGCATGGGAGGGGAGACAAGGGTGGATGAGGAAGTACAGAGCATGTATCTGACTTGTCCCCTTGCTAAAAAACATCGGAAACTTGTACTAGTAGTGTATTAACTCTAAATACATATCTAACCGCTTTTCTCAGTCCTTGGAATGCCTTACAATCACTCAGAAAGACCAATGTGGCTGAACATGAGGAAGGGTACTGCTCCATCTCCTCACCCATGGTATCTAAGGCTACATTGTGTTACCATCAGCTACATATAGTCTGTAGTAACTCGCTTGAGCACCCAACTCAGTATTATATAGATATAAAGATAGGGTAATTCACTGTACAAAAATAATGTGAAAATGAGGGTAACATAGCAATGGTAAGGATTTGGCAAGAATATCGGGGGCTCTGTTGGGTCTAATACACTTCAATATCATACATAAGCATGGTATATGCTTCCCAGAATACTCCCTTCTTGATTACTTGAGATATACCCTATCTAAGGATGGGGAGGAGGAGGAGGAAAGGATAGTCTGTAGTATAGCAGACGCATATGTAATGGGGGAGATAGATATATATCCCATATTTCATACATATGAAGACCTCATAACGCTATCTGCCTTGATATAAACCCTCCAGGATGCTCCCCAGGAGAAGGAGGAACATTGCATCTCCTCAAGGTCAAAAAAATCGAACAAATCCTCCTCCAGAAAAGGGGGAATGCCTCAGGGGATCAGGGCAACCTGAAATTCGTGTCCAGGGACCTTAATTACTTACCCATAGATTATATCTATCTTCCCAGATTTCTACATGTCTTGGAAATGCATGGATTGTCCTTTTGAGACATACTTGAACATGAAACTCTTACAGTTTCTTCTCCTTCATAACGGATTTGAACGCTTTTTTGACCATTTCCAAGAGATGTAGAAATCTGGGAAGGTAGATATAATCTATGGGTAAGTAATTAAGGTCCCTGGACACGAATTTGAGGTTGCCCTGATCCCCTGAGGCATTCCCCCCTTTCTGGAGGAGGATTTGTTCGATTTTTTTGACCTTGAGGAGATGCAATGTTCCTCCTTCTCCTGGGGAGCATCCTGGAGGGTTTATATCAAGGCAGATAGCGTTATGAGGTCTTCATATGTATGGAATATGGGATATATATCTATCTCCCCCATTACATATGCGTCTGCTATACTACAGACTATCCTTTCCTCCTCCTCCTCCCCATCCTTAGATAGGGTATATCTCAAGTAATCAAGAAGGGAGTATTCTGGGAAGCATATACCATGCTTATGTATGATATTGAAGTGTATTAGACCCAACAGAGCCCTCGATATTCTTGCCAAATCCTTACCATTGCTATGTTACCCCCATTTTCACATTATTTTTGTACAGTGAATTACCCTATCTTTATATCTATCTAATACTGAGTTGGGTGCTCAAGCGAGTTACTACAGACTATATGTAGCTGATGGTAACACAATGTAGCCTTAGATACCATGGGTGAGGAGATGGAGCAGTACCCTTCCTCATGTTCAGCCACATTGGTCTTTCTGAGTGATTGTAAGGCATTCCAAGGACTGAGGAAAGCAGTTAGACATGTATTTAGAGTTAATACACTACTAGTACAAGTTTCCGATGTTTTTTTAGCAGGGGACAAGTCAGATACATGCTCTGTACTTCCTCATCCACCCTTGTCTCCCCTCCCATGCATATTCCTAGACTTCTACTACTTTAATATTGCATCAAGGACTATTAAATAGATGTACAATGATGTTTAGAGACAATAGTCTGAAGTGGAAGCCCTCAAGGTAGTCTGACAAGTGTTTTCAACAAAGCGCCACAATGCGGCTGAGGATACCTGATACTACTCAATTCTATTCATTCAGACCTCTATCTAAATGACTCCTGTCAAACAAAACCATCTACCTAGATATACCTCATTGTATTTTTTTCGGAATTTACACAATTTTCTAGCCTTTTATGTAGGGGGAAGGTAAAGTGTTGTTGTCACTGCCATCAACAGTGAGCACGAAGGTAATGGAAGCACTATTGAGGGAAGAGAAGCATTGTCGTCGCCATTGTCAACAACGACAGACGGCATGCGAAGGAATGATGAACGCAAGGACCCGGTGACAAAGCCAATGATGGCATCCGGAACCCCCCCAAGACGTATCTCTTTCTTAGGATGAATAGAGACTCAAAAGCCTACCAAAAGGTAGGCCACCTGCCGTCGAAGCAGTGAGTGAGATAAACCCCTCTTGTTAGAGGGCATCACAGCACACCTGTCCACCTCTAACAGTACGTGATATTAGGGCTTACCAGGTGGAAATTATAGCTTGTTTATTGCGTTGCAATAAGAAAGGGCCGGCGAATCTATGTAATACCCCGTACTGCCACCACCTCGATTTTTCCCACGCCTCGACATCGCGCTCGGAATCGTTGAAAGGCACTAGAAAGTAGAAAAGACAATACAATATGGATGATATAGCCCGAGACAACCCCTCGGATTTGAACAATAGTCGGTACTCACCGTCCAAAATGCAAAACCTCTTCGCTTGGAAACAACCCAGTGGAGGACCACAGAGGACAGAACGCAGTGGCCCACACCGGAAGTCAAGTACAGCAGACTCCATAACGCGTAAACTGGTGAACTCAGTTGGGAAGGTGCTTTCGACACAGCAACAAGGGCAGAAACACCCCCGAGAGGAACAATCTCCCCCACACACACCCCGCACACCCAGAACCCACGGTATAGAACCGGAGACACCTACCCCCAAGCGGGGGAGGACAGACCACGGCACCCTCAATGACAACGACTCTATACTCTCGGGAATGGACAACATATCGGACAATGCCTCAGGAGTGGACCTACCCCTGGACGACGAAGCGATGAAGAACAACATCCGACGCCACCTCGAAGAGGTCAACCACTACATGAAAACGTACAACGTCAACCAGAAGATGGATGATAAGCTAATCGCCACGCAACTGGACACAATGTACACCACGTACTATGGAGAGTCCTTCCTCGAAGCCACCACACAGAGGAAGATCTTATACATGGCAATCCAAGACCTTACGACTACAGTGACCAAACTCTCGGAAAAGTTGGACAAAGTGTCGACCCAAACGAACCTGACAAATGAAAGACTAGGCTACCTGGAGAAGGAAATAGTGCACAAGCCAACTCCTRCGCCCTCCGCTGTCCCGACCCAACCTGGAATGGCGCCAAAACCGGTGACAACAGGAACACAGGCTACACAGGCAAGTAGGCAGGTACCAGTCAACCCCAAGGAAGCGCACCACCCCTCACGACTCGTCCTCCAAGTTCTGCCGGAGGGCATCAGTGACGAGGACAAACTCGACCCAACGGAAATCGTAAATAGGATCAACGAAGCCCTCCGAGGTCACGATAATGCGAAACACTTATACGTGGTAGCGGCCTCATATAACAAAGCTCGCAATCTGATCATAACAGCGAGGAGTGACATTAATGCAGAAGCATTGATCCCCGTTAAAGACCTTTTCCTACGAAAAGTTATTCCGGAGAAATACCAGGTTGTGGCCCGCGCGGACAAGGCATGGTATCAGTTGAAACTGGACGGAGTACCAACCAGAGCGCATGCACCAAATGGGAGGGTGTCTCTCCCAACAGGACCAGAAATCTTGGCACAGCTATGCGTGAACAACCCTGCCTTCCAAGAGGTGAGGCGATTCATCACCCAGGCTCCGCGTTGGCTACGGACGACGGATGAACTGAAAACGGTGATATCTTCCACGGTGGTGATCGCACTGGACAATGAAGAGGCAGCCACCAGACTACTAAAGGTTCACAAAACTTTGGCGATCTACGGCTACCACTGCTCCCTATCGCGATACCAGGACAAACCCCCGGTCCAGCAGTGCAAGAATTGCTGGGGATGGGATCACATAGCGAGCCGATGCAAGAGTAAAACCACATGCCGTATCTGCGGAGAAGAGCACACGGAAAACGACCACCAGGACACGACGCCATGCGAGGACTGTCAGCTCGAAGGGGACGTTGACATGGATGGTCCCACCCAAGGGTGTTTGCACCAGCTCCGTTGCATAAACTGCACAACAGCAAACCTCGAGGACGTCAACCATGCAGCAGACTCCAGACGATGCCCAGTCCGACTCCGAAAATACGGTACTGCTCGAGCAAATGAACGTCGCGCCCAGAAGTCCGATAACCCATGGATTCAGGTCCCAATCTCTACGAAGAAAACCCAGGGCCAACGGAAGAAGGAGAGGAAGCAACGTTCCAAAGTCGCAGAAACAACATCCAACAGGTTTTCGCCCATAGCGCCACCAGATGAGGACACAAACACTCAATCAGCCAACCAGGGAACACAACGGGACGCATGAACGAACAAGACCCAAAGACGATTGTAACCGACCCCATACGAGTCGCGTGTGTCAACTGCGAACGGAAGAAAAATGTGGTAATACAACTGCTTAATAGGTACGTGGATGAGTTTGACATTCTTATCCTGCAAGAACCGTCGTGGGCGTTCATCGGGAACAATGGGAGAGACATAATCGGGCCAGTTGGACATGCATCATGGACTCCAATCCTCCCGCAGACCTCGAACTCTGGGACTCGCCCTCGAACAATGACCTATGTCAAACGGAGAGAGGATTTCAGTGTCACTCTACGGAGTGATATCATGGAGGATCGGGACATACAAATCCTGGATATCATGCAACAACAGCAGCCCACAACCACCATTGTAAACTTCTACAATGATAGTCGCCTCGGACGACAGGGCATACTGAACCGTCTACGGCTCAAAAACCCGCAGTTTCCCAACCCGACGATTATGGCTGGAGATGCCAATCTGGACCACGACTTATGGTCAGACGGTCCTGCCGCGGAAAACCCTATTGCGGCAGACTTAGTAGACTGGCTATCAGACAGAGGCTTTGCCCTTCTGAATGTCAAAGGGGAGATTACGCACCCTGCACGTCACTCTGGGGAACGGTCATCAGTGATAGATGTGGCCTTTCATAATGCGGCATCAGTACAGATGAATGCAATACAAGATTTTGCGGTTGACCCCGGAATCTCCTTTGATTCAGATCACTATGGGCTGAAGTTTGTGGTCAACCATGGACGAAAGGAGTTGGATAATGTGGCTGGAATCTGGTACTCTCTAAAGGGTACAGACCAAGAGAAATGGCTGAATGAGCTCGAGAATAACCTCAGAAGAGCGGAGACTAACCTTGCACCGCTGCTCACCGAGCAGTCAGTACTAACACCTGCAGAACTGGATGCATGTGAGAAGGCCATGTCCGAAGCCATAGTGAAGGCCACAGAGGTGACGGCAAAGGTTCGGAAACCATCAGCTCGGGCCAAACCGTGGTGGGACGAGGAGCTTACAGAGGCAGTCGATCGCCTAGTGGCAGCCAAGAATGAGCAGAAGAGGCACCACCAGATAGTCGGCAGCTTTTCAGGTAACATCACTGCGAAAATCAAGAAAAGCAGAAATTTCTTCCGCCGTCTCTGCAAGTTCAAGAAGCAGAGGTGGGCAAATGAGAAATTAGAGGAAGCCAGAACAGAAGACATCTGGGGATTCCAAGACTGGAGCAAAGGAGCACGGAACTATCCGTCCCCACCAATCTCGCGGGGAGACGGCCGCCCAAAAGCAGTCCTACATCAGGAAAAGTGTGATGCCCTGCGAGATGAGCTCTACCAGCCTCCCCCACTCCTTCCGCTCCAGTACCAGGCTAACTTGGAAGATAGATTCGAGGATGACTTACCCTTTGAAGAGGTGACCGAGGATGAGATCCGAGAAGCCTTGTTCGACAGTAGCTCATCAACTGCACCAGGACACTCGCAAATCTCGTACCAGAGCCTAAAATGGGCATGGGAACTACCTCTAGCACRTACGTATATAATTTCCCTTATAAAACACTGCGCGCGAGCCGGATACCATCCACGTGCATGGAGAAGAGCTGTAGCAGTGGCACTCCGGAAACCTGGGAAACCAGACTACTCAAAACCACGGGCCTACCGTCTCATCACTCTATTGGAGTGCCTCGGGAAACTCCTCGAGAAAGTCATGGCACGAAGACTGACATACTTGGCGGGGGCACAAGGACTAGTTCCTGAAACCCAATTTGGAGGGCGATCAAACAGTAACACTGCAGATGCGATCCTCTCCTTTGTAAATGATGTCCACGCTGCATGGAACCATAGCCTGGTTACCTCAGCGCTAACCTTTGACGTCAAAGGCTACTTTGACTTTGTAAACCACGGGAGGCTACTGTGCGAACTCCGCCGTAAAAGGATGGCCCTAGAATATGTCAAATGGGTCGCAAGTTTTCTATCGGACCGCGAAGCAGCAGTATGCATCGACTCCAAACGAGGAGAAATGAAACCAGTGGCCAATGGAATACCACAAGGGTCACCAGTCTCACCTATCCTAGCAGTGTTCTATACTGCAGAACTGCTAGAGAAATTCCTACCACAGAATCGGGCTACACCGATTGGGTCAGATCATCCCACCAAAGTGTCTCTGTTCATGTACGTGGATGATGGGAAGCTATTTGTTTCCTCATCATCATTAGATACAAATGTTCGGCTTCTAAAGGAAGCATATGAGGATGTAGAGCGTTGGCTAGAGGGTGCCGGACTATCCTCAGACATGGACAAACGGGAGATAATGCACTATTCCCGACGTCGGAAAGACAACAGTAACCCAAGTATGGTAATTGAAGACCGAGATGGAGTTACACGAACAGTGACTCCACAACTGACGGTGCGGTGGTTAGGAGTATACTTTGACCGAAAGCTAAATTTCACACAACATGTCAAAAACCTCGCAGCCAAAGGGGAAGTGACAGTGAATGGCATAACCATGCTGGCAAACACAGTCCGAGGACTAAGCCAGGTGAACCTTCGACACTTATACCTCGCCTGTGTCATCCCAAAGATTCTCTACGCCTGCCCAGCATGGTGGAATGGGAGACAAAACCAAATAAAACCTCTAGAACGGGTACAAAGAAGGGCATTACGGCTTATCTGTGCAGCCTTCCGAACAACCCCGGTGCATGCTCTCGAAGTAGAGGCATCTATCCCACCAATTCGGCATCAGGTGGAACTCCACATCAAACGGTGTGCCATCCGATTCAATAAACTCCCACTATCTAGCCCAATCATACGCCGTCTACCGAAGGAATGGAGACTTGGCTCAAATCAAGGGTTTAACCCCCCRCTAGCGTGTCGTCGTGGAACAGGATCAACCACTGACAACAAAAAGTCAACCCCACTGCTAAACATAGCAAAACGCTCAACTCACAAAGCTGAACATATTGAACCATACGTATGCCCTCCATGGCGACGCACATCCAAAAGTTTTGGCGAACGATGCAAAGTCATACCCTGCAATTGGGGCGATGATACCCTCAAGGATGGAAGTGAGGACAAGGAGAAGATCGTCATCGCACACCTACGAAAGATCCAGCAGTTGAACAATGGAGCAAAAAACCTACTAATATTTTCGGATGGCTCTCTCAAGGAGAACGGACAAACCCGGAAGGTAGGGGCCGCAGTAGTAGGCTATTATAATGGGGAAGAAGTTTTCTCAAAACAGATGGGAATGGGGCGCCATAACGAGGTCTATGACGCAGAAATGGCGGGCCTCATGATGGGAGCAATAATGGCTCGAACATTTGTGGGGCAAAACCCTGAAGTGACTAACCTTTATTTCTTCGCAGATAACTCAGCCGCGGTCGAATCAATATTTGACTTAAAAACTCGGTCAGGCCAGCAGTATGCACAGGGCTTCCATTCAAATATGGTTGCCTTTTTAGACGAAGACACTGAGCGAAAGATCGAGATCGCGTGGTGTCCAAGTCATTGTGGAATTGGAGGAAACGAGCGGGCAGGATAATTCTATTCACCAACCCCCATAGATGGCATCAGCCCCCAAAGAGGTATGTCATCTATTCACCAACCCGCCCCCATCAGCCCACAACGTAAACCGTCGCCGGCCAATGTCCGGAGATGTGGCGTTGTTGAAATGCAAGGTTTTAGAGCGAATGAGTACCTCTTTTAGAGTGAAGTAAATAGTTTACCTATGCACCAATCAATTAGAGACTATAATTGCAGCTACCTTGGATTGCGATGTATTAGTAGGCCCAAAGTGCAGCACAATTTGGCATAATAGTCGCCGCAAAAATACAGGAAGTCACCGGATTGTGGGATTTATGTGTGCAACTAATCAATTAATCACCAGGGGNCCGGGACTCATAGAAATAGAGCAGCTATCTTCTCTCGAGTATGCCTAGAGGAAAATAAGAAGGGATAGGTATTTGAGAGAGAAATTCATATGACTAGACCAATGTGGGGCGGCTGGGGCCTAGTATTTTTAGAGTAACAAATAGCCTACAGATGTGTTGAAATTTTCCTGATTTTACTCTTTAATGGTACAATATATCTATCTGATACAACATATACAGGTCTGCATACCCTGGCATACCACGTCTCTCATTCTGCTGAAAGAGCGGCAATGCGCCGTCAGGTTCCGGATGTCGTAAGTCATGCCGTCGGGGTTGGCAGGTAGAACAGTACACTAAATCGGGGTTGAAGCGCATTTGATGCGTCTATGGGGGTTGGTGAATAGAATTATCCGATGAAGGCCCTCCGTTATTGCTTTGTATTGTACCACACCCATGCCGCAGGGCCGTACTAAACTACTACATAAATCATGCAAGTCTCTACTTTGACTTGTTGCAGCAGTTATGAGTACACAATATACCATGGCTATTTCCTACCTCCCTAGTGCGTTACTCAGTCTTTCACTTCGTGTCTAACTGATGTGTTTGATCGAATACCGCAGAGTTGCTTTATCTTATGCCGCATCCCTCTTATTGGATACCCTTATCGGTTCTGGTTGCTCGTCGTAAGCATCCATTATCGAGTTAATAGCAAGACCTTTAACCATCCACTTCGCAGTAAAAGTTGCGGAAGGCCGAAGAGGTCCAAGGATTGGATTCTCTCGCTTCGTTCGTCGCGTAAAACAGTGCCTTGCTATCGAGGTTCGGAACCTTATCACTGCTTCTTAATAGCTCTATAATATAAAAGTGTTAGGTTCAACGCGGAGTTATTCTAGAGGACAAGGCCAATTGCCGCTACAGAATGGCTGAGGAGGCACACTCTCGGTAGGGGTTTCAAAACCGTAAAACAAAGAGCATCTTTCTTATCTCTCTGTCTCTTTTAGACGAATGGAAGTCATACGACTATCTACTACATTTCCAACATTGAATGATCGCGGGAGGTTCTTGTTCTTTCACCGTCTTATTGACTATTTGCATGAGGACTGCCAGCTTCCTGATCCCCCTACCGATCGCGAAGATACTCAATCGAACAGTTCGCCACTGAAAGCTTCTTCCTCTTCCGAAATGTCGGGGCCTACTTCTATTCCATACCACCAATTGCAAAGTCCCTTATTCGTGCTACCGCCAGAGCTGCTCAGAGAGATCGGTAGCTATGTAAGGTCTCTGACTTTGTACTGAATGTCTGCTGACATGGTTAACTTTTAGTGGGACGGACCAACCAGGAGGACTGCTTGCCTAGTCTGCTACCAGATCAATGAAATTCTCAAAGCTGGTCTATTCCAACGTGTTTCCATCGACGTGAAATTCAATCACAGTTTTAAGCATCTTTCTATGTTGCAGGCTATTGCTCTCGCGCAAACAGATGTTTCATCCCATGCGCGCTTTCTCGATATACAGTCCTTATCGCCAGGAAGCATGTTTTGCGAATGCAGTAGCACTGACTCTGTTCTATCAGGGTTGCGTCGTCCGTGCCTAATTGCAGATTTGTTTGAAGAAAATCCAGAAGAAATTGGTGAATCACTCTCAGTTAATCCCCTCAGGGCACAGGATGCAGTACGGCGTATGGAGGTATATCTGTCCTCTGGAGTCACTAAATTTCAGCAAATAAATTCTGTGAAGTACGAGTTTCCTTCTTCAAGATATCATTTTGAGCTTATTTTCGTCTTCAGCTGGGCACCCTCTGTGATGGATCCTGACTGGACGCTTGATACTGTAGCGCGTAGCCTGGTGCAATTGCCCAAGCTTACCAGTCTATCCATTGACACATGGATCTCCCCTCGAAGATTCGTACCTCTCAGTCAGCTCCAATGTATACAGGAGCTAAAGCTGACCATCAGCTATATTGACCTTCCTGATCTCTTTTGTCCTGGATGTCCTTTCCGATCCATCCTTGAGAAGACACAGTTGCGAAAGTTGAAGATTGATACTTCATTCTCATGGGTAGACATGCTGACGGACATTGAGCCTGTCAATCTTGGTAGGCGCCTCTGGTATCTACCGATGCTTCCATTGGTTCAATGTTCCATAAAATCCTCCCACATCTCATTGGATCCCTCCCTTGTGCACCATTTCAGATCTTTGTCGTCGCTTCTGATCGAATCAGCAGTACTGGACCAGTCGGCTGCAGCATTTTGGCTTGCGATGAAAGCAGAACGCATAGCGCTTGAAGTCTTGAAAACGGTCATTGATGGAGATTCCATCTGTGAACTGTTCAGCTACATGCAATCCTTTGCTGGTCTTAAAGTCATCTCGCTGTCTGCAGCCAAAGTCTCTTACCACGAGGTCTTTTATGACACAGTCATACCATTCCATTCAACGACTCTGAGAGAGTTGGGTGTCGAGGCATGGGATAACCGGTGGCACACTCTAAGTCTAGATGCTGTGAGTCGATGTCAAAATCTTCGTCGGCTAGCCTTTGGGCCTCTTCAGAGCTCTCATGAAGATTATGTTGTAAGCCCCTTTCCGCCCCCTCTAGCGCACTGTTTCAACTCGATAACTAGGCAACTCTGGTAACCGGACTTCATAAATGTGCGCCGCCACTCGAGAAAGTTCACTTTTCTATGGTGGAAGACAACATCATTGCCCAACAGTTATGGCAGGTTGTCAGCAAAACAGACGAGACAGATGGTGCTGTTCAGACGACCTGAAACAGGTGATAGATGATAAGTCAGCATGGATCGAGGTCGCAATCGAGTGATTTGACATCTTTGGGAAACTGTTGCGATTGCATCTTTCCATTGAAGTATCCTCCTACACTTACTATAACCTGATACATAGATAGCTGTTACATTTTTAAACACAATATATCTACATAAGAACTACACTATCCGCTGGGGAGTACATATGCGATGGATACGAGCTACTTTTGAAGGTAAACGACGAAGAACTCCGCACTCTAGACCCGATATACTCCTGCAGAGATCTGGCCATACCCGGTCCATATCTATCTCGACAGATACTTGGCCGAATCGTCTAAAAATTAGCTCATCCCCTGCGCATTCTTGCTCTGAGGCTTCTACTATTTTTTTATGCCGAACGGTCAAGGAATGCATTTTCTAGACCTGATATACCTTTACAGGGCTCTGATTTTGCTTGGTACATATGTATCTCGGTAAGTACCTGTCCAAATCGTCTAAACGTTGGATCATCCCCTCCGCATTTTCTTTCCAAAGCTTTTGAGCATCTACTCGTGAAGAACGGTAATGAATTGCGCTAGCTACAGCTGATATACTCTACGACATCAATATTTTCAGTTTTTGATGAAAAATCGGACCCGCGCCCTAAGTTCCGCAAACTGCTGTAAACTATGTACCACCGACTTGACGGATGCGAAATTGATGGTGAGTCACCCTGATTTCTCACCGTTCCTGGGCCTTCCGTGGCGGCGGAGGCGCTTGCTTTGGTGGCTCACTCTGGTTGGGTTTATGAAGAGGAAATAGGGTACAAACTAGTGTATAGATATGAAAAGATAAAAATCAACGAAATACTTATGAAGTAGTCATTAACAGGCTTCCACGCCGAACAGAGGAAGTTCGCATCACAAGCGTGACAAAGACTGCCTGTATGCCGAGGTTCGTGACATGTCCACTACATTGTCTACTGGCTAGTGTGGATCGAATTAGCTCGTGCAAATTAGCACTGCAGATTTGCAGGGTGTGATTCACAGCTAATTTGCAGGTTTCTCGGAGAGGGCAGATTTTTGCCTGCGAATTTGATGCGAATTTGGAAACTTAGGTATAAATCCATCATATATGTCTGTAGAACTCAAAAAATGTAAAGTTTCACTCCTTCTATGCACCCATAACTTATAGCAAAAACACCAAACCACTTGGAGTGGGAGGCTCGTAAGACCAGCCATACTCGCAGACAAGCCGCAGGAGGAACTGGCTCAAATAAATACTAGTTCAAGTATTCGCGGATCGATCAGAGAACTGGAAGGCAATACAAAGTACTACCATCGTATTAGTGATAGTACTAGTAGTAGTAACATTTCTACTCGGCTCTGAGCTATGATATTGTCACCTCCTGGCATGCTAATTTGCATCTCATTTTCGCTGATTCGCAAGCTAATTTGCGCAANNTTGCTCCGGCTCCCGGGGGNCCGCGCCCCCRGACCCCCTGCTATTTAGCATGAAATTCTCACCTGCGAATCTGGCCCCTCACGGGGCCATTGCTAATCTGCTCAGCGAATCTGAAAGGATTTCTAATTCGCGCCACACTAAGATTCAGGCACTGTTCGAACTTCGAACGACACTCCAAATTTGTTTTCTTGCATCTTTCTTGGTGGTGCCACTTTCACACGGGAGGAGCTTACTAATACTACAAATACTCGTTTTGATAAAACACCCGAGTGACTTTTATTATTATTATTTAGAGTCGCTCAGACCGAATACACACGAGTTGAGGTATAGTCACGACGAGCCTTATTATTATTATTATAACGGGTTTTTATGCAACGAACATCCGAGAGGGTCGTCCGTCACGGTGTTGTTGTGTATTTCTTTATTTCTACCTAATGATATCTTGCCTAACCTTAGATATAATAAGAAGCGCGTAGGTTCTACTACGGATGGCAAGTAGGACGCGAGAAGAATGACATTTACATACTTAGCTGTGTATAATCGAGGATAGTAAACAAAAAAACAAAAAAGCTGTGTGTGTTGTCCAGACGAGNTCGACGTCCACATACGATGCCATTTGTTCGCCTCCAACTGGAAGGATTCGGGACCTCCCACTGTTTTTTTGTGAGCGTATACGTACGGACCCNATCACCAGAAACAAATTTATGGTCTTGTCTGTCAAAATCCTATGTGTATACATTCATTCTTCCTACCATAACTTTTTGATCCACATCGTCTTCCGATGAAGGATTCTCTGCCAAACATCCACGTCAAGCTGTAATCGCAGCCACCTACTAAAGATGGAAAGGGAAAGGAAAGGGATGTAAATAATAATCATGCGGGTTTGTTATCCTTCCCAGACTTTGGATTCGGAGCGTACCTCCTTCAGAAGATCCTCCAGTGGCGAAGGGACGAGGGGAGGCGAAGCGGGCGGGAATAAGAGCGTCATCCACCTGAAGTGCCCTGTAATATTATTCCTCCTCTGGATTCCTCCCGCGGAATCAAAAACGCACGGCCGCATCTGTTCCTCTTCTCCCAAGTCTTGTACCACAGACAGTTGTCCTCTTTTCGAATACAACAGCACAAAATGGAGGGGCGGAGGTAAGAAACCAGAGACTCGTTTTTYCCAGGGACCTGAGGAAGGCAGGAAGAGTAAACACTGCTACTGTGTCTTTCTACGATCCCTCTAGACAGGCTGCTTTCAATAATAATAAGGGTTTCTTCCCGTGCGTGACAATCGTTATCTGAAAGCGAGGTAGAGGATGGGGAGGCCGGTTTTGTTATGTTCTGGAGGTACGGAGATTGGACTAAGGCCAAGACTCCGTCCGTAGATGCCTTTGGTGAGGAGGAGGATTGTCCTCAGCGTGCATCTTCTCTTCTCGTGGTGGAGGCGGAGGGCAGTGAAATGGTGTGAGATCCGAGCACTATGAATCCGGGAAGAAACTCGCCCATATGGCTCTGAGTTTTGGAGGCGGACGATGGATGAGAGGTTGACGCACAGGAACATTGATTATGCAGGTGGGATTGAGGCCTGTCACGTATTGGACCAGATGAAATAGACTTGGTTGTTGCCGACGAGGTCAACTATACCGAAAAGATCCACGCTTAGTTTGTAGCAGTCTTCGACTTTGGAAGGAGTCTCTAGGGAATCTTTGGTGACGAAAAGGACAGTATATTGAAGTAGCGGAGGAGCGGGGTAGCACCGTCGTCGATGTTGAGTGCAGACCGCCCAGAAACACCAACACAACTGATCTGAGCGTGCTATTTGGCCTACGTGTAGTGGAAGACCTGTCCACCGGGAATCCATCGAGAGTTGCAAGTCGCCGTGTGGGACCAACTGAAAGACAAGACCAGGAGGCCGATTCGAGGAAGATGAGGGAGAAACCGGACCGAAGGCCTAGACCCGGCGATGGAGCCAAAACATTTTTCTGAGCCNGGGTAATTTCCCTCCCCTCAGACACGACGGCCACGAACGAACTGTCCAAAACCCCAAGCCTCCATAAAATGTTCACCTCCATGCTGAAAGCCGCGCTCACCCGCCGCTCGTTCGCTGCCCTCCCCACACGCTCCTCCCTYGCGCGCATGTTCTCCATGAGCCGTGTCACCGCTGGGAAGCACGAGCCAAAGCCCGCGCGAGCCGCCGCCAGCCGCAGCAGAACCCGCCGAAAAAGAACCTCTTCATCGGGAACGTGCCCTGGTCAGCCACACCTGAAGACATCAGCGACGTCTTCGCCAACTTTGGGCCCGTCGCGCGCGTGCACATCCCGCAAGACGACATGGGCCGCTCCAGGGGCTTTGCCTTTGTCGAGTACGAGAACCTGGAGGACGCAACAAAGTGCGTCGAGGAGAGCATCGAGACCTCGATTGAGGTCTCTGGCCGCGACCTCAGCGTCGGATTCGCCGCCAACGAGCGGGGCGAGCGCAAAAACTTCGACGGCCCACCCCGGCGGTCGTACAACGATGGGCCNAGACGGCCGAGGAGGGACGGAGGGGGAGGTGGCTATGGGGTGCGCAGGGGCGAGCGTGACGAGGGTTTCTAGATGTGATGCCCGYTGTATTCCTCGTGTTTTAGACAGGTCTAGTTCGTCGCCGNCCTACTTACCCGCCCGTATATACATTCTCATAATATCCTACCCACTCCCTTCACTCCTTGCCTGAGCTCCGACTTACGGTATCCAATGATACAGGTAACTCGAAACCATGCCTCGTTTCAAAACTGTTCCATTCATGAGGACCTGAATCCGTAAGCCTTCCTACACAACCCAGTTGCATAGTGATAGAACAACTATCTTCTATCGTTGAGCCCAGTCCTCCTTGCTTTCTACACATTTTCTCCTTAACCCCCTCCGCGAAGCTACTACTCAAACAAGCCGGTTGAAATGCTTCGTCCTGTGCAAACCCTCTCTCACATTCCCTCTCATCGCTGGCAGGCTGCGATATTCATTCAATCAGCAGTCTTCTCTTTCGTTGCAATGCCACCGTTCATCTTTCCACGCCACTCGTGCTTATGTTTACATCTCTACGTCTAGTGTTCTTCAACCCATTCAGTTCAATCGACGAGTTGTTTGCATGATACATATAGAGACCTTGCACACCCTTCCCTCACTCCGTTGTTTCTCAGTCCAAACGCTTTATGTTCATCCATTAACCTCCCACGTCNGGNTTTTCTTTTTTCGTTCTTCTCCGCCCGCCACTACACGACTGACGTGCCCAAAATATCACTCGCATATATACTTACCTATGTGCATAGACGACTTTCTTCTCGANGCTCNCGAAYCTTGCAGAGGGAACACTGTCCCTTCGGTAAGGTTATTATTTTCTCTTACATGTACTGGGTGAAGAGGAGTAGGTTCCGTTCGTACTTCACCCTCCCATTTTGTTGTTTCTTTTTTAATGGGGGGTAGTGATAAGGAGGGTAAGTAATCTGCCACCCAAAACTAAAACTGGTTTTCAGAGATTATTATTAATTAGGTCTCTCTCCTCCAATGAGCGCCGGGGGTTCCTTCAAGCAGAGCGGGGAGAGAGGGGCGTAGAGCAACACACTTCTTTCTCATCAGGAATTTCTTTTCCTACCTCTCTAGCAGTACTACATATGAACCCGGTGACAGAGGTATGAGCATCGCAAGAAGAATTTAAAAAANCACGCCTCTCCCTCGCATCCTACTCCTACTCTAGCTCAGTAGGGGGTTCTATCTCTTCCTACACTTACTGGTGGCACTGCCGGCTATATGATGTAGGAAAGTTAAACACGCCCGAGTCATGGGCCACTGGACGTTTACTTCCACACGAGTAGGATTTTCACCGCTGACAGTGTGGGTGAAACTCCTCCTTCCTCGCGCGGGATGGGGTTCAATGGTGAGTGAATAACTAATACTACTACACACACAGATTTATACCATTTATGTACCAGGCTCTCGACGGCCGTGTATTGGACTCGTCGTGGCAGTGATGGATTCCGACAGCGCGGTCGCTCTCAACGAGGAAAGTCCCAGAACCACCTTTGGGTATGGTTGCAAAAGAAAGATAACATTCGGGAGGTTTGCGTGGGGTATAACAGATAGAAGCCCGTGTCCGATTCTCCGTGTGAGTATCCTCCTGGTACTATCGAAGAAACAACCTCTGCCCATTCGAAGGTTGGTGATATGAAGGACCACTGGCAGGAGATTGTCCAAGCCTGAGGAGACTTGTACGGGCAGGGTGGTCGTACATCGCTTGCGCAGGACCCGTACGGACGAACAAAACGGTCTAATCGAAACGTCAGAGTTGGCAATATANTAGTNAGTCACGACAGAGAATGCGGCGGTAAGAAAGACGATGMCGGACGTCGGTACCGCAACAGCGGTGTTCCGAGTCCACAAAAGCTCCAAGACGCCGCAGAAGAAGAGGAAGACGGCGGSTTGGAGAAACATGGGGAGCGAGCCGATGATCGTGGGCACCTTCCATGCCTCGAGACCTTCATAGCGCCATTGGCGGATGCGCAATACGACATCTTAGTATCACGCTGATATTCGCGCAGCCATTGTTTGCATATCAGTCCCAGGAGGGCTGTAGATAGAGATATGGAAATGCTAAGGAACCAGAATACATTGATGTACACCTGAGCGCGTGAGGGGGAGTACTCCCCAACTGAAGGTAGCCCGGTAGTTATTGAATTTGAGTTGACGAGAAGGAAGACGACCTGGGCTAGATGTTGGTGCGTAATGTCGTCCGGGTCTCTATCCAACCATTTGTACGAGTCGACGAGAAAACCAGTGACCACAGCGGAGAAAAGACCGGTCTAATGACAACCATTAACTCAAGTGCTGGGAGTATGGCTGGACGGCTCACAAAGATCAATAGATTGGAGATATCATCATCACACATCTCCTTGTCGTATTTCTCGACTGCAACTCTGCAATTCTCCCAAGGATCGCCAATAGTCTTCAGGCCAGATAAACACGGCTCACGGGCCTCCCATATTGGCGGCTAGGTGAGTTCATGTACGACCAGTGTAAAATAACGGATGGATCGTGCGGAAGACGTGACCTACCTACCAGTTTAGTTTCATCCATTCTTGATCTTGGTTTGGGCGATGTTGTAGCCCAAAGTGTTTGTCGCGCCTCGAATAGTTTTTTCACCTTTCCGTGTGATATGTGTAAGACTTAAATTGTCTACTAACCCCGAGGTTTATTTGAGCGAAGGAATATAGACAGATAGCAGGATATGAAGTGGGTGAAGATTAGAACAAGCAGGTTCTGTACATAATGCTGTGTGTCAATAACGTTCAAAGTTCTGAGTCGCTCAGACTCGCTCATATCATAATTCGGCCAATCTTATGATTTCTAGAATAGCAATAAAAAGCAGACTACAAAACACGATCATCTAACTAATACKKGCTACCGAATCGGAAAGTTACATGGTTAGCCCACATATGCATTGCTCTCACACCACATTGCTTCATTTTTATAGGCATTTCTCTGACTGCACTAGCGCAAAAAACATCAACCAATTGAAAGACAATCACAAGGTGCAAGAAAGCRTATTGGCAGTGCCAATACGCTGACATTACGCTAATAAAAAAGGTACTATTACAATTTTGTTAGCGATTGGCGCAATATCAGCATTTTTATCGCTGACAATATGCTAACCTGCACGTTGTGACACTAACTACCATTGTGGTTAATTTGTAGTTAGACCGGCGGCAGGCAATCCTTTGTTCTCTAAATGGGCAAGATTTATCTAATTGGATAAGCAGTGAGGCGAAACATGATACGATCCATAGACTTCTAGGAAAGACTTGCGGATGTATTTCAGCCAAGATCTTTAGTATGACAGCCCCAGGAAATGTTTTGCAAAAGAAACACAGTGGTCATGCAGGAGGCAAAGTCTGGCAAAGGTGCACTACCGGCGTGCCTCTCTGACTCACAGATCCCCGGGGAAACGGTCCGGATATGGGAGGGTGGCGGCGTATCGAGGTTGAGGCAACGTTTACTATCGTCTTTATGTGCTGGTTCCAGGCTTATTCTTGTGAAATAGAATCTATAGACTGAAAAAATGCGCTCCAAATTGATCTTAAGTTGGTCGGAGGAGAAGTCAACGACACCGAGGGGTGACACCGTGACTCAAGTGGCCTTGATGTAAACGAAGTTTATGATAAATAAACATATAATGGAATTGGAGCGTAAAGTGATCGTTCTAGCCAACGACTGTCGACTATCGACAAAGACTGATTCTGTGTCCGATGTCCAAGGTTTCTCACATCAAAATCGAGAGTAGACTGGCTAAAGAGCGAAAGTAACAGGTATACCGGCTTAATAACAGTATCCTTACTAAGTACTGAGACCGAAGCTGAGAGTACCATCAATTCTAAACAGGGGACTGAATGTTCAAAGGAAAATGCGGGGACGCATCCGGATGATATAGAAGTCATGGTGTGCAGGGTGCCAATACGTAAATGCAAAGCTGGTTGAAGTGACTAGAGATGGTTAAAACCAGTTCAACACCTGTCGATTGAGTCACTGGGAAGCTCTGCTAGAGTATTATCAAGTACTTATTATCATTAGCCTGGATAACAAGGAAGAGGCACTTGTAGGTATGTACCCGGGGTATGTGCTGGCATCAAAGTGACGCCGCCACCCGGAGCTTTTATCTATCCTTAGCCCTACCACTACATCATGTACTACATCGCAACTCTTTCTTTGGCGCCCAATAATAGAACCACCGATTACACTAAATTAAACTCCTTGGCTCCAGCATTACAAGTGGACGGAGAAGCAAAATCGCGTCTTTGTAGTAGGAGTGAAGCCCTCATTCGGTATGCATTTTCGGAGGGTGTAAACCTGAGAATGGTCTCTAATCACTCTGATATCCCCCTGCAGCATACAACAAAACTAGAGATATGCCAGCTCTTTTGATCCCGGGTTCCTGCACCTTAGACTCAAACACCTTTGCTCGAAATACTACGAGAGAAGATGCACCAACGCAGTAGTGTCAAAATAACGCATTCCAAAATTGACGGTACCAATCAAGTATCAATATGTTACTTCCTTTTTTTCCGGGTTCTTCATGAAGGAACATCTTTCATAAAAGCACTCATGGAAGACAAAGGCTTAGCACCAGTTTCAGTCACCAAGTAAATCCCTAGTCTTCTGCTCGTGCATCGACTCATYTCTCGGTCGTTTCAGACCCTTCAGGTTGCCTTCAGGACGAGATAATTTGGTCTTGTTTTTTATCTGATAAGATACAGATCAGCGGAACTATGATGCAACGTGTGGGAGCCTGTGCGTCCGCCTCCATGATACATGAGTGAATGAGGATCTTCGCTGATCGTTGAAAAACTGCTGAGGATGATCTCCGCGCGAGACTGCCTCCAGAATTAGTGCGTATCGTCATCTGTCCCGGGTATGGACACTACTTGATATAGTCCATAAAGGCGTGCCATTTGTTCCGTATAGAACCACGGGTTATATTCCGCCCTAACTAGTGTGCTACCATATCGAGCGCCTGGTGTCCAGTTGTGCCCCATATGTCTTCTCCAACTTCCGCACATCGAGATCGTCAACATGGCGTTTTGATATGAAGACTGACTGGTGAAGGAACCTACCTTCCTGGGGCGGATCGTGTGGCACCAGCGTTCTAGCTACCTCAAAATAGACTCGGCGGCGTGGCGTTGGTTTTCTAGCAACCACCAACTTCCTGGAAGATAATGTTATCTAACAACAGTGGAGATCCTCCTGAATCGATGATTTTTGTTTCCATAAGCAAAGCTCCGAAATACACCATCGACCTTGAGGAGCGAAGCTTCCCCATGCATTCTCCGTGTTGCTACTTCGTATTTAACCGGATGAATTTGTCCGTTCGTCTCTCTTAAATTCAGACCTTCAGTCCCCTCGTCTCCGATTTTCACCCTTCAGCGACATGTCGACCCCACCCATGAACGCTACTGTCCCTGCGTCGGTCGCTAAAGATCGTGTGATTGCGGACCACCTCAATCACGAGTATCCTCATCAGTTGTGGTACTTCATCGCTTGCGCCATATTTTTCGTCGGTGTCTGTCAACTATTTTCTTTTCTCCTGGGTCGATTCGCTGCCAGTCACCGTCGTTCTTCTGCACCACGGGAGGGGGACCCAGAGAAAGTTGGCCAACCTCCCTCATCACCATGGATTTATAGGGCCCTTTCTGCATCAGTGAACGCATTCCGTATCCTGGCATTTAGGACGACAATACCACTAGGACTGTCTTACTCGCTGAACATCGCAGAGATTGCGCTTACCTGCTCCTACATTATCGCTTTGTTTGTCTGGTCTTTTGTGAACAGTACGTCAAACATTCGTTTTAGTTCCTTCCAGAGATTTAACGGTACCCCCGCTAGCCACGGATGTGGAAGGGAACCAGTTCAACGTACTATACTGGGGAAATCGAGCTGGGATCATCGCTACCAGCCAATTTCCTTTAGTCGTTGTTTTGGGTACAAAAAACAACCTTGTTAGCTGTACGTCGCATAAATTCTCCGGGTCATTCTTGAGTCTGATATATAACCTCTGAATTGCGTAGATCTCACGGGCGTAAGCTACGATAGAGTGAGCACACCTCAAAATCAAGTACATATGTCGTCCTGATCATATTCCCCTAGTTGAATTATCTTCACCGCATGGTGTCTCGAGTCGTTCTCATCTTGTCGTGGGTGCACGGCGGATATAAGGTAGATAGTCGTTCCCTTCATAGAACGCATCTGCTAACCTTCGTTTTGTCTTAGATTCAGAAGAGGTAAGGCAAGCCTGCTCCGTGTAGGGAATGCTCCTGACATGATTTCATTTGCTAGACTTACCCCATACAAGCTGCAAACGCCATGGCTTCGAGTCNGGTTTATGGCTATAATCGCTTTCACGATCCTAATCATCGCCTCCCTTCGTCCAGTTCGATCGAAAGCCTATGAGTTTTTCTTCTACACTCACCTTCTCATGGTTCTGTGCGTCTCTCTTTCCAACCTGCTCGACCTTTGTAGACCAATTGCTTAACGTCTATTCATAGGACGATCCTTATTGGAGTGTATTATCATGTCAAACCCTTCACGTAAGTTCATTATGATTCCCCGCTCAAGTGTCTTGTGCTTAACCTGGCTCATCAGCTTCGACAACTACATCTGGCCGTCCTTCGTAATCTGGGGATTTGACCGCCTTGTGCGAGGAATACGAGTTGTTGTTTTCAATCACTCCTATTTCGGATTTTTCACGAATGGTACAGGCACGATGGATGCCTCTACTGAGCTTGTCTCTGAACACTTGGTCCGCCTTACCCTGAAACGCCCCAAACACTTCCATTGGTCTCCAGGCCAGACAGCTTATCTTATCACTCCTGGAGTTTCGACACTTCCATTCGAGGCCCATCCATTTACGATTGCAAGTTATGACTCCAGCGCCGACCACCTGAAATCTTCAGACGAAGTCGGGCAAGATTATTGGAAGAAGCTTGTATTCCTCATTAACGTTCGGAAGGGGTTTACCCGCCGACTTGGCGATATCGCTGCAAAGAATGGAACCATAAAGGTCTTCGTAGATGGACCGTATGGANCCACCCCGGATCACAGCCATTTCGACACTTGTGTGTTTATAGCAGGTGCGTTTTACAACCCTAGTAATAAACCTTAAAATAATCGTAACGGATCCTCGGATAGGTGGCTCGGGCGTATCTTTCACCTTACCTTGTTTTCTTGACGCGATCGAGTACGTTTTTTCGTCAGCACGCCCTGATAAAACCATCTCCTTATCCACCATGTGCATCTAGGCGTTCTCGGGATGGAAAGAGCCAATGCAAGCGCATTGTCTTCATATGGGCGATCCGTGATGCAAGTGGGTTCTTCTCATTGTAAATTTCTAAATCTCCTTGGGCTCACCCTTCCCTGAATCCTAGCTCATATCCAGTGGATCTCCGACGGACTTTACAAAGCCCTCATGAATTGCCCTCCAGGATTGGAACTGGCTGTCAAGATATTTATCACCGGCACTGTGGGTCAAATCCAATGGGACAATACATCTGCAGACAACACTCCTAGCTCTTCAACGGAAAAGATCTCGACTCCTTCCATGCTGCTAGACCTGTCTACGGTGTCAATGACGAATTCACGACCAAATTTGAACGAGCTGCTCAAGGACGAAGCAGATCTGACTCAGGGAGGTAAAATGAATGTATCTGGTGAGCTCTGAATCTACCCATTTTTTATTGGCACCTGGTTTCTGATGCTCTGAATGTGCAGTGTGCGGATCCGCTTCTGTGGCGCAGGCCACACGTTCTGCTTTAAGATTTGATGTTGCAGGACCCAGTAAGATTCTCCAGGGTGCCCCCAGTGTGGTTCTTCATATCGAATCGTTTGGGTATGCATGATAGATAGACGCTAGATTTTTATTTTTATTGTGTACGGCCTGTGATTTTTCTTGCCTGTTATGAGAATTAGATAGATAGACGCACTCGGACTTTATGCCATCAGAGCCACAATGCAGGAGAACAGACCGAAAACAAAAATCAATGAGGATAATGATACAAATGTATTGAGATGAANCCGTCGATGTCATCTATGAGTAATCCACAAAACCCTGCAGCCTGCTTGCTATTCTTGGGGGAAACTTGAAAGCGGCGAGCTTATCACCGAACGTATACGCAACCCTTCCCAGAGATTCTTTTAGGGCTGTTAATATTCGTGAGCTAATGATACACATGGAAGAAAGGGAGAGCTCGCACCGTTTCCTACAACACCAAGCACATCGAGAGCCTTCTCTCTCTCCTCATGGTTACCCTCCGTCGGAGGAGGTAAGGAAGTCTGATATGCCTCAATAGCTTCGAGGAAGGAGACAAAAGTTTCAAGGATCTTCGGTATATCTCGCTGAACGACACCATATACATCCTCCTTCAGAGATGCGCAAACAAGATGTCCTAAGACTGATGCTATAATTAGCATGATGAAGAGGAAAGCAGCATTAGCGGGTTTATAGTAACCTTGAATGATTAATGCGTCCAACTCTCGCATAGGCAACGCCACCTCCACTTCCTTGTGAACCCTCGGCCTATCTAACCACTGCCTCCATCGACTGGTCGTGCTGAGCCCCATCTGATCCACAGTATCCCTGACCTTTGTCTCCAACCTAAATCAACTTGGGGGATTGCTGGCAACGATACCGACTTGAAAAGCTCTGGAACGCCCACGACATCTGCGCCTTCGCTGACAGCCAAACTCAGGCTCCCATCCGCCGCCAACGAATCAATGACTTGTTGCACAGGTGCCACAGGAGAATCTGTGCGGAAGATTGCTTTCTTTTCTACTTTTAATGGGGTACCCTGCGGCTTCTCTTCGTTCTTAGGAGCGGGAACAGCAGGAGCGGGCGGTGGGGGAGGCGCACCGCGTCTTAAAAATAACTGGTAGTCCTCCGCAAGGGTTGCAAGGCAATCCCGAGATAAGCAACTCCACATGTTGGGGACGTGCTTCTGGTCACTGAACAGAGCCTCTCGGGCCTCCTTTGGTAGGTCAAGAATCTGCTGAAGAGCAAGGTAACGGAAGACTTTGTCCTGCGAGGAGGTCCCAGAGACAATGGTGGGGAGCTGTGTTGGGGCAAAAGGAACGCGTTGAGGAATATACGTGTCAAAGAGTCCATCCGTTAGCTCCCATGTAAGGAGAGTGCTCGCGGCGAGAAACCATGCGCGGCCGAGAAGAGGAAGATGCAACAAGACGTGGATGAATGATGCCCGGGAGAAATGAGCAATGAACGGCTTCAGTAGCGCAGATATAACGGGCATCCAAAGTAGGATGGGAAGTAAAATGACTTTCGCAACAAGAAATACCACAGCAGAGACGGGCAGAAAAATAGTGTTAAGAATGAACACCATAATCATTGTTGAAAAGACGTCCGTAACGGAGAAGCGCTCGCGATGGTTCTACAGAAGTGTGAGATGAGGTATGACCGAGAAGTATGAACTTACTGTCCACGGGAAGATAAAACGATCTTGAAGAATATTTCTCAGGAGAAAGCCACTAGCCATAGTCAGTTGCGATATCAAAAGGAAAACGATCCTTCCATTGAGGAAATACGGGTGTTTTCTGTGAATTCCGTGAGTACTTGATATAGACTGCAACTTAGAGTCATCTACCTTGACCTGACGAAGATAGACAGTCGCGCATCATCCCCAGCCGTTATAGAAATATGCAGGACGAGCATGGCAATGGCCGAAACCCCATACGTGATGATTCCAAAGCGAGTAGCAGGTTTTGTGAACGCCGCTTGAAGTGTTTTTGAAGGTGAACTTCCGACAGTTCTATGAGCTAAACAAGCAGAAGTTAGCAGACCAGAAGATGGTGCATAAATTCTCGACTTACCTGAAAGATGAACTTTTCGAAATACAGCGACAGGCAACACCCCGACCATCCATAACCCCACTGTCCCCAGTAGCGTATGGGGTGAAGCTAGAAGGTACAGTTTCCCTGATATTCCATCTACATCCAACATCCATAGGGACCACAATACTGTTTGAATCCAGGAGAAAACGGCAGAATACAGCAAGACTTTGTTCGTGAATCGGCGACCCAAAGTTGCTTTTATTATCGGTTCATATTCTTGATTGGGTGATGGTAGCGAAGGGGTGGATTTTGTGGCTAATGACGAAGGTATGGCCCGGAGGGGTGTACGCGACATTTTCACCGAGGTCGTGGTCGTTCGAAGCTGACGGGTCGCGTCAAAAGAGTGTCCACAAACGCGTGGTAGAATTGATGCTTAGTCATATATCGCCACATCTGTAAACTTCGGTGATAGCAAGGTGATAATGCTTCATCACTGTCACTCGTTATGCGGGAATCCTTTGTTCAAACTTCACGATCTTTGCTTGTGAAAGCTGGGATGTCTTTCATACATTAAGAACGCAGAATGTATACCCGTGGAGAACAAGGAACAGCAATATTTAAACTTAAACTTTCAAAGCGCAAGTCTCCTCCCCTCTCTCGTGTTTACAGAGGACTCAGACACAGGATGAACCTGAAAGATTCTGATTGAGTTATCATAACTACTATCTTAGTAGACAGTTGCTATTCCGTAGGTACTTATAAGTTATGACAATCATCCCAGACTCAGCCTGAGACTGAATTATCCTGAAACGCGCCCACGTGCCTGCTGCCACACCATAAATACACGCGTCGACTGTATAGGGCTTCAGTTAATTAGAGCGAACAAAGACACATATTTTCTCCAACATACCTTATCTTTGCCTTGCTGCTAGTGTTCAGACGATGGTGTACTGAAATACGGCCGATTTTGTCTGTTCGTCATCGGCCCTCCTTTGTCCAGCGATCGTGTCAATGAAGATAGGCCACGATGCAAATGATCCTCCGAAATGACTCCCAATTTTGCTTTGTTCGCAATGGCTCCCGTCAGATCTCTCTGCCGTCCTCTTTGTGGNTTTGGACTGTCCAAAGAAACTGCTTGCCCAATGCCCAAATCTCTTTATGCCCGGCCACTCTTGGGCATTTCTCATTGTCCATCTCCTATGGTTTATAAAGGAGAAGATAATGGCCATTCAAACTCCAGTCAAGCTCTAAACAACCAATCTTTCTCTGCCTTTGAACGCATTCTCTGCCACTCCAAATCCATCTCCATTCTTCATATCCGGCACGATGTCTGCACTCCCTCCCGGCTCATACAATATGTTCCGCTCTGGAGGCCCCGTGATGAATGACCTTCTCCCGAGCGTCGACTACTCCGTCTTAAACAACCTTGAATCGCGCCCCAGAGGCGCATTTGTTCTCTTCCGGCTTCGCGTCGTCCAGATGCGCCTCATCCCCCACGAGGTCATTGGGAACCAAGCCATGTCTACTAGATATTTTATGGATCTGTGGAACCGTATGTCTGAAGCGCAGAAGGCGCCTTGGAATAAGCTTGCTGCTATGGAGGCGGACAAGCTGGCCGGTCGTCGATGAATAAACATGTAAGCGTATCTCTTCTTCCTTGAGAAGATCGAGTCTAATATCTCTATATCTGCAGGACAATACCTACTTGGCATCTCTCAGTCTGCATCCCAATCTACCCACTATCATGGGAGCTATTGGTGTATCCCTGTACCGCATTTCCTTATGTTGTGATCTCCATTACGATTCCATTACATTTGTATACCACCAAATAGATAGTTATATACCCATCCAATACACTAGACCCTACATACACATAATCAATGTATACCCAGTATTCTCTACACACGCATCACTGTCGCAATCTCTTCGCAGGAGGTCCTTCTTCCAAATCAGCGGAATCTAACAACCTCTTCGTTGCACTTGAAATCAATACAAACGCGTCCATTAGCGCAGGAACGACAAATGGGTCCATGCATTCCTTCCTTGCCTCCACTAACGCCTCTTCCATCCAAATTGCCTTGTCTCTTTCCTCGGCTAATTCGGATTTCAAGTCCTCCACTCTTTGTTCTAGGGCTAGAAGGTGTTGGATTTAGATTTCAACTGGGATCCGGAGACATTGGAGACCCCACCTGCAGGATCACTTTCTTTGCGTGGTGGAATATCTGCTCCAGCAGCCTCAAGCTTGCTCAGAAGAGTCTTCTCCCGCTCGACCATAACCCGTATTGAGTTACGAACGTTCTTCAATTGCTCCAGCATGTGTGGGAGTTTCAATTGGTCTGGGGCAGATGTGGATGGTGCCGCAGAGACGGGATCACTAGAGGTAGTAGCAACGGGTCTTTTTGGTAGAGAACCCGTAGCTTCCTGCGGCGCTNGGGGGAGAGAAGAAGGATTCCGATTCACAGCAAGTGGTGTTTTCTGAGTAATACCCTTCTGTGATCAATGTCAATATTTTGGGCAGAGCTTAGGAAGAGGGCAACGTCTTATACCTGGTACGGTGATGATGAGTTCGCAGCCATTGGTGATATCGTTTGAAAAGAGGCAGACACATTGGAAGCACTGGGAGGAGTAGCACCAGGCCGGTCTGCTGGGCCGGCAGTTGCTGGATTCGAAAGTCGTCTGAAGGCATTCGGAGTAGTTACAGCACCATTGGAAGCCGAGGGCGGGTTGGTGGGGATAGGGATCGTAGTAGTTGAGATTGGTGCCAAAAAGGCCGGCGTTTGCGCAGGATGGAATCTTTTACTTCCCATAGACGAGGATGGTGGTAAACTGTTCTGAAGACCACAATTTAGTTCGATATGACAGCAGTCACCCGGTTCTTCGTACCATTTGTGTAGGGTTACGCGACGGGCCAACTGAATGGATCGGGGGATATACAGGAACGATTGGAACTCCATATGATGCTTTTTGAGCGACACCTAGATGACTGATGGGTTCTGCCAGATTGGGGTTCAGAGGGATCGTCCGGTTGAAGGGGAACTCGGGGTTGGCAGAGACCGGTTTTGGAGGAAGACGATGAAACTGAGGAAGATTTTGGGCTTGTTTCGTAGGGACATTGAAAGCGGTTGAGAGGGTAGTATGTCCTTGTAGGACAGGAGTGCTCTGAGCTACCGGCGCTACGCTGGAAGGCATGGCGTTGTTGAACCTCGACGATTCTATTTCGTTGCGGATACACCGCCGAGAGGGGAGACTCTGGGCGAATGGCGGTACTCCAAGAATGGATTCCGGAGGATGGACTTCATTTGCATTGGACATTTGCGACCTTGAAGCTAAATGTTTAATCCAGGTATTTACCGGCTGTTTGGACAATACTTGCTGTTTCTTCAGGTGTAGTGATAGCGAAGCACTGTGATTGTGGAAATATACTGAGAGCCAAGTTCATTATTTCTTTGAAGAACAGATAACGAACATTCCTAAATTGTGGAGCTTATCTGGAGGTGCGTCAACCTTTGAACACAGATTCTTGTGCAAATCCTATCAATAGCTTGTTAGCTGCAACTCATCGAGTATATGAGGCAAGTTATAATAGCACCGATCCCTGATAAGTTTCGGGCCATACACAGGTAAATCCGCCTGGTATTGAGAGAATCCTGTTGCTACGAGGGTGAGGCAGTCCCAATTCCGACAAAACCTTCCTCAAATTGAAGAGGTTTGCTTGGTCGGGGGAGAGTATCCTATTAGGGTCGCCTTCAAAAATCACATGGAGTGTAACAGAGATATCTTCCCCTCGAGAATGTGCATTGCCAGATATTGGGCTCATTCGCAATTCCCTCGTGGGTGGAAGTTAGAAGAGATGAATTTGTACATATACCATCAGCGCACTTCGCGCTACTTCGCGTCAGCCTTACTTAGTCATTCTCGGTGTCCCGGCCCGGTTTCAAGTTGGCACAGTTTAACTTTCGCACAGTCTACTCGTCCTTCTTCACCTGTGTTTACTTTCGGAGTGTGGCAAGTCTACTAGGTAAGTACATTCAGAACACATGCACTTTTCAGATAATTAAGCAATATAGTCTCCATATTTAAGTCTTTCTGTAGGAATACTATACCCCAAGCGTACTATAATAGTGGGGCCTTGGGATTGCAAAATCTCGTCGTAGGTGTGTACAATCAGTGTAAAAAATGAATTTACTTCTCTATGCAAACTCTATACATAGGAATCATGTCAGCCCATGAGCGTTTTTTGGAGCATCTCCTCCCGTCCGTTGGCAGCCTGATGAAGTCAAACGAGGTTCCCTTGCAAACCGAGATGCCTTCTGTTGAGGACTCGATAGAGAAAATCTCTCACGAATTAAGAGAGATAGAAGAGTCAATAAAAGAATCCGAACGCGTACGTCAACGACTGCTAGATACCCAGCGCGTGTTGCAGTCCATTTCCCTGCCTATTCGTCGCCTCCCACCAGAAATCATTCGGACCATATTCATAGCACTTCTCCCGACCGACGAGGACGCCGTCATCGAGGACTCCTTAGCTCGTTCCCACTATGCGTGGACGGTATCTGCTGTTTGCCAGCGCTGGCGAGACGTGGCGTTATCCACTGCAGAGCTATGGTCATACGTTGGAGTACAGCTGCCCAGAGCCATCCATGGGAACACGTACACCCCAAGTCTACCATCTTGGAAGCTGTTGGAGCTCCAACTCATTCGAGCGGGGACGACATGTCCTCTCTCTATCTACATATCCAATAACCACATCGATGCAGACCGCGACGCCTTGCAAATGGACCAAGACACGGCGGCATACCTTGAAATGGGTTCACTCATTGAACTTTTGGTGCCATACTTTGCCAACTGTACCACCCTTTTTCTCGAGGGTGTCCCTGTCTCAGCCTGGCAATTCTTCCTGATATTACACGTGAAATTTCCCAAAGTCTCTACTCTTTCTATAAGTAGTAAGCAGAACGGAAACATTGCTGTTGTGCCGAAAGCACTCGAGAAGTTTGCCTCTGCTCCTCTCCGAAAGCTACACGTCCCTGCTTTCATCCTTGCTCACACCATAACACAGGCTTATACCGCTCCCTATCAGCTTATAGAGTACTGTGGGCCCAGGAGTAGGTGTATCTGGGCGGTTCCGGATTTCCACCTTGCTTGCTTGTCCTCGTATCGACCAACCCTGGTCAAGTGTTCGCTCGGAATCAATCCTGGCCCTGTTGAACCCGATCGCATAGTTTGCCTCCCCCGCGTCACAGAGCTTTCTTTGACGTCTCATTTAGGGAGCCTTCATACATATGCAGGCCTGGATGGAGAGGAGGAAGAAGAAGAAGGGGATAGTCTGGATGGAATGCTTGCCTCTCTCGAGGCACCCGCCCTCGAATCACTCCGGATTGAAAAATGCAGTGCCAGTGTCAGCGCTGTCACCTCTTTCCTTGAACGATCCTCCTGTTCCCTTACTAGCCTTCGTATTCAATCTGAAGGTATCCAGACTTCTGGAATCTTTAGTATTCTCGAGCTCACGCCAAGGCTGGAGACTTTCGAGCTCTTACTGGCGAACTGCGCGTATCCACAGGGCTACCTTTATCACCTCAGCAAATTTTTATCGCCGGATTATGGGCTTTTGCCCGACCTGAAGACGTTGGTCATCATTCACCGTGACTATAACAAACCTTCTGCATGGATGGATGACATAGAAATGATGAGAAAAAATGTATGCAAGCCGGAATTGGATATCAAGTTTGATTATCCGCGCGACGAAGATACGAATTGTGATAGGTAATATTCCCTTGATTATATGCTTGACTATTTGCTAATCAATGGCTGCCTTGGTGATGACAGCGAGTGAGTCGAGATCTCAGAAACCAACGATTCTCCAATGAGGTTCTCGGTTGTCGAACTGGAACATANGGTACTATGTTTTACTATTGGTAACGAATATGATGTAGAGCTGTTATGAAAAAGTATACGTCGGCCTATATACTTACACTGTATCCATGGTGTGTGATTTGTTGAGGATTGGAAAAGTCTGTGCACCTCCAGCTTACTTATTTCTATCATGCAACCGACACTCGCGATCCTACTCAATCGCCCTGTTTGAACTTTGCCCCATCCTTGATTGTTCACCTAGCACCAAGGTTGTGGATAATCTCAATTAAGATGATACGTTCGAGTCTCCCGAGGTAGAGTGAGTGTTGCAACTTTACTGCATTGATTCGACGAACCTCCTTGTCGACTTCAAATCCTAAGCCGTCACGGTGGCGCACGGTCGGATGACCGGCCCGGACGAAGTCCACATTTACTCTGTTCCTAAGTACTTAAGTCTAATCTCCCCTCACAGCGGTACCCCAACACAAACACAGCATGCTTGGATAAATATCTGGTAAGTTAAGGCCCTATACCTCCTCTATATACGCAAACTAAGCTTCTGAACTTCGAAGCTTGGACGCAGTATGTCAGTTGAAAGTACACCTTCACCTGTGTTGAGTGGCCTCCCAACACGTGTTTTGGCTCTCATGAACTCGAACGAAACTCCTCTTCAATATGAACTGCCTTCAATCCTTAACTCTATCTCTCAAGTATCACAGGAACTAGACAAGATCAACAACTCCATTCAATCTCTTCGAGACGTCCAGCAGCGTCTAGAAGATGCAAGACAGACACTTCAGTCAATTCCTTCCACCATCCGCCGTCTTCCCACAGATATTATTCGGGAAATATTCCTCTCCTTTCTCCCATCTGCGGGATATGATGCTGTTATTGAAGACTCTCTATGTCCTTCAATCTTCATGTGGACTATCTCCGCCGTTTGCCAACAGTGGCGTGCCGTCTCCCTCTCTACACCGGAACTATGGTCATACGTTGGGGTGAAGCTCTCAAGGTTCCGAACCTTATGTCGACCGCCTCGGGGATCCTCGTCTTACTCCCTTTTGTGCTTGCAGTTATCACGCACAGTGGCTACACGTCCTTTGTCGATTTCCATCACGCAAGACACTGAAAACTTTCGTGAACATAACGGCAACACGTTCACCCCCATGCAGATTGCAGATGCTAGTAGAATGCTGGTAACTGCTTTGATGCCGTACTTCCCCAGATGTCGCGTCCTCAGCCTGAGAGACCTTCTCTTGGATAGTCATCGCGTCTTTAGAGAAATCCCGCAACGATATGACATGCTCTCAGCTCTCTTTATATCGTCCGAGACTCCATTACCCATCCAAATTCGACCCTTTTGCGCGGCGCCCAACCTACGAAAAGCCATTGTCCCGAATAATCTCTATATGATGGATCTTGCCTCGTCTCCCGCCCGAATCGAGGAATGGCGTACCTCATGTGAGACTGGAGATACTTCATGGGGTCTGAACGCAGACCTTTTGGCACTTTCCCGGAGATACAAGGACACATTGCGTAAGTGTTCCATCGGACTCGGCCGCCGTGACATCGTAGTCACTCAGCCGTCAACGATTTACCTCCCACATTTGGTAAACTTGGCTTTCTCTGGAATAGATTCAAGTTTGTTTGCAGGCAACGCCACTAGCAAGATACTCGAGCTATTGCAGGTTCCCGCTCTCACGTCCCTTGAGGTCCGTGGCTGCTATGTCAGCGTGGATGCTCTCACGCCATTCATCCAAAGGTCATGTTGTTCTCTGGCCTCTCTCTCCATTGACTTAATGCAGCTTGATGTCCCCGGTCTCCTGAAACTCCTTTCCTGCATTCCCTCCCTTCAATTCCTTACAGTGCGACTCACAAGGTTTGCCCTACTAGCACACGACGATATCATCGAGTTCATGAGATCGTTGAGGATAACTAGTGGTCAGGAAGACATTGCTCCCTGTCTGCGCAATCTGACCATAATACACCAACCAATGAAGGTCCGAATCCGCGGCAATATTTTGAAGGATACGCAAAACTTGATTCAGGTTATGCGCCCAAATTTGGTTGTGTCATTGCATGCACCAGAAGATGTGGTGGATCATGATCATAGGTCCGTATTTTTGACCACTCTCGGAACAGAACGGTATGTTTGATATTGACTATTGGCTATCACAGTGAAGAGGTTCATTCAAGAAGCAGTGAGGAACCTGACTTTCAATTATTGTAGTTCCGTAAGGGGAAGCCATCGCTACCCTGTTTAGCTCTCTCGCAGATTCATTTTCATGAGCTCCTTTCTAGACAATGTATTGACGTTGAGATACCCAAATTGTAATATCTGTATTATTGAAGGAGGGGGGACTAAGCGGTATGATGTCCAATCCTGAGGCGTACAGAAATCGATGTAAATTTGGCCGTATGTATGATCCGTATGTGTACAGACATCATACAAAATGACCATCAAGTCCGATCTTTTCCACGTATAGGAAGGGCCAAGTCGGGGACCTACTCCGATCCACTTGAGTACAGAAAGCTGT